>JAOBSW010000601.1:0-27500 GCA_026214975.1 Gentiana macrophylla | reverse complement strand
CAAATTAGGAGAATTTTCTCCTACTTTAAATTTCTTAGGACATACAAAAAATGATAATAGATCTCGTCGTTAAGAGAAAATTACGATTAACTAAAACATGTTTATGATAACTCATTAGTAGGAGTCACTTTATGATAACAAAGGAAAAAACAAAAAAAAGTGTGTTAGAGGTATATGTTTTTGGCCACCATATACCTATGTCTCCTGACAAAGCAAGAAGAGTAATTGATCAAATTCGTGGACGGTCCTATGAAGAAACACTTATGATACTAGAACTCATGTCCTATCAGGCATGTTATCAATTTTAAATTGGTTTATTCTGCAGCATCAAATGCTAGTTACAATATGTCTTCTAAGAAAACTAATTTAATTATTAGTAAAGCAGAAGTCAACGCAAGTACTAGCACAAATAAATTAAAACCTAGGGCACGGGGTCGTAGTTATCCGGTAAAAAAATCTACCTGTCATATAAGTATTGTAATGAAAGATATATCTTTTGATGATGAATATAAAAGTAGATTCGTTAAAAGCGTAAAAAAAAATGAGATGGAAAAAGAAACATACAACTATAGGCTATCATAATATGTATAGTGGTGGGGAATATGGGACAAAAAATAAATCCACTAGGTTTCAGACTTGGTACAAACCAAAGTCACCATTCTGTTTGGTTTGCACAACACAAAAATTATTTAGAGCATCTACAAGAAGATCAAAAAATAAGAGACTGTATCAAGAATTATGTACAAAAGAATACGAAAATATCCTCTGCGATAGGGGGAATTGCACGTATAGAGATTCAAAAAATCGATCTGATCCAGGTCATAATCTTTATGGGATTTCCAAAGTTATTATTAGAAAGTAGATCACGAGGAGTCGAAGAATTACAGACAACCTAGAAAAGAATTAAATTGTATGAATCGTAAACTTAACATTGTTATCAAAAAAATTTCAAAACCTTATGGAAACCCCACTATTCTTGCAGAATTTCTAGCCGAACAATTAAAAAATAGGGTTTCATTTCGAAAAGCAATGAAAAAAGCTATTGAATTAACCGAACAAGCAGATACAAAAGGCATTCAAATTCAAATTTCAGGTCGGATTGATGGAAAAGAGATTGCACGCGTTGAATGGATCCGAGAAGGCAGAGTTCCCCTACAAACCATTGTAGCTAAAATTGATTATTGTTCCTATAGTGCTCGAACTATCTATGGTGTGTTGGGGATAAAAATTTGGATATTTATCGACAAGGAATACTAAAATCTTACTTTTTAAAATGAAACCCTCCATTCTTTTTATTTTTTTCAAAACCATCAATTAATTCTTTTAATTCTATAGGGTTAAATAAAAATTCGACTGACCTTTTGATAAAATTGCTATGCTTAGTGTGTGACTCGTTGGTTTTTTAGGGGGTTAGGATTAAACACGATTATCCCAGCTCCCCGGTATGAATAAATAAGTAGATAAATACTAACCACCTCATCACTTCGGATTATCTCAATTTAAAAAATCAGCCAAAATGTAATATAATGATCATACCTTTGTAGCGACTGAAATCTTTTTTGTTTCTGAAAAAAGCTTTGTAAAAAAAAGATAGAAGAAAAATGTAGATAAACGGAAGGATGAGAGAATGAGAGAAAAAAATGATATAGAATTCCAGTAATGTAAGGTCGATAAGTCATCTTATAACTTATAAAGGGCAGTGTAATATAGCATGAATCAAGATTCATCTTAAGTAAATGACTTTTATTTTTCCTAGAGCAAAACAAAAAAATCAAGAGCTTCGAGCCAATAAAGACTTAGAAAATTGACTCAAGAACAACTTTCATGACGAGCTCCATTGTCAAATTCAGACCTAAGCATTAAGTAAAAGCGATGGGAACGATGGAAGCTGTGAATGCAAAGATTCTATGGAAAGGAAATCTTACTGATTCACTGGTCAGGATGGCGGAACAAAGCCCAGATGAATTGATCTATTCTTCGAAGGTGTACAAAAAGTCTAAAAATTAAACAAAGAGTAAATATTCGCCCGTGAAAATTGGATTTTTTTGAATCCTTTTATTCGCGAGGAGCCAGATGAGAAGAAATTCTCACGTCTGGTTCTGTAGTAGAGATGGAATTCAAAAACAAACATCAACTATAACCCCAAAAGAACCAGATTCCGTAAACAACATCGAGGAAGAACGAGGAATTTCTTATCAGGGAATCATATTTGTTTCAGTAAATATGCTCTTCAAGCGCTTGAACCTGCTTGGATCACATCCAGACAAATAGAAGCAGGTCGACGAGCAATGACACGAAATGTACGTCGTGGTGGAAAAATATGGGTACGAATATTTCCAGACAAACCAGTTACAATAAGACCCGCAGAAACACGTATGGGTTCGGGTAAAGGATCGCCCGAATATTGGGTAGCTGTTGTTAAACCAGGTCGAATACTTTATGAAATGAATGGAGTAACGGAAAATATAGCTAGACGAGCGATTTCAATAGCAGCGTCAAAATGCCTATACGAACTCAATTCATTATTTCGGGATAAAAGTATAAAAGAACAACTAACAAAAACGGTTCTTCATTATGAAAAATTTAAAAATTTTAGACAAAAAAATATTTCTTTTTTTTCTTTGTCCTTTGCATTGAAAGATAAAATTTTTAAATCGTATGATTCAACCTCAGACCCATTTAAATGTAGCCGATAACAGCGGGGCCGAGAATTGATGTGTATTCGAATCATAGGCGCTAGCAATCGTCAATATGCTCATATTGGTGACATTATTGTTGCTGTGATCAAAGACGCAGTACCAAATATGCCCCTAGAAAGATCAGAAGTTGTCAGAGCTGTAATTGTACGTACTTGTAAAGAACTGAAACGAGACAACGGTATAATAATACAATATGATGACAATGCTGCAGTTGTTATTGATCAAGAAGGAAATCAAGAGGAACTCGAATTTTTGGTGCGATCGCCCGTGAATTAAGAAAACTCAATTTTACTAAAATAGTTTCCTTAGCTCCCGAGGTATTCTAAAATTATTTTTAGAATAGGTTATTTGAAAAAGAAAATAGATTAAGAGATAGATTGTATCTCGCGCATATACCTTAAATTATTCATAAACAAAAAAACATGTTGATTATATCAAATAATGAGTTAATAAAAATTTTAGGCATAATGGGTAGAGACACTATTGCTGAGATATTAACCTCTATACGAAATGCTTATATGGATCAAAAAGTGGTTCGAATAACATCGACTAATAGTACCGAAAATGTTGTAAAAATACTTTTACGAGAAGGTTTTATCGAAAATATGAAAACAGCGCGAAAAGCATAAAAATTTTTGGTTTTAACACTGAGACACCGAAGGACTCGAAAAAGCCCTATAGAAACCTTTTCAATTTAAACCGAATCAGTCGACCGGGTCTACGAATCTATTCTAACTATCAACAAATTCCTAAATTTTAGGCGGGATGGAATTGTAATTCTGTCCACTTCTCGAGTATAATGACCGACCGAGAGGCTAGACTAGAAGGAATCGGCGGAGAAATTTTGTGTTCTATATGGTAATCTTTCTCATACACAAAATGTATCCGAGATTGATTCTTTGAAATTGTAAAAAACTAAATAGAGTCAAAGTTGAAGTAAGTCGTTATGATTCAACCTGAGGGCGTATAATTTTTTGACTCCGCACCGCAACAAGGATTCGAAAAATTATATGGTTTGAACGCCCCTTTCGTGGGATAAGGGAATCAATATGAAAAATTATCAAGAAACTTATTGTCTTTAAAGAAGTAGATTCTGAAGTTGATTCAAATTTAAGATAAGGAATGACAAGTATGAAAATAAGAGCTTCTGTCCGTAAAATTTGTGAAAAGTGTCGATTAATCCGTAGGAGGGACGACTTATCGTAATTTGTTCCAATCCGAAACATAAACAAAGACAGGGATAATCAGACTCGCTAAAGAAACTGATAATAAATAAGGAATTTTTTGTAACATGAAATGGATATATCCATAAATCTCTGACTGATATTTATGAAATGATAAAATATGGCAAAAGCTATACCACGAATCGGTTCACGTAGAAATGGACGTATGGGGTCGCGTAGGAGTGCACGTAGAATACCAAAAGGAGTTATTCATGTTCAAGCCAGTTTCAATAATACCATTATCACTATTACAGATGTACGGGGCGGGTGGTTTCTTGGTCCTCTGCCGGTACTTGTGGATTCAAGGGGACGAAAAGAGGGACACCTTTTGCTGCTCAAACCGCAGCAGGAAATGCTATTCGTACAGTAGTCGATCAAGGTATGCAACGAGCAGAAGTCATGATAAAGGGTCCTGGTCTCGGAAGAGACGCAGCACTCCGAGCTATTCGGAGAAGTGGTATATTATTAACTTTTATACGGGATGTAACCCCTATGCCACATAATGGATGTAGACCCCCCAAAAAAAGACGAATATAGAAATTTACGTTAAAGGACTGTCAAGAGAAACAAGAGAAATAAACGATTCAATGATCAAATAATATTACTATGGTTCGAGAGAAAATAGCAGTATCTACTCGGACACGCCAGTGGAAGTGTGTTGAATCAAGAAAAGACAGTAAACGTCTTTATTATGGCCGCTTTGTTCTGTCTCCACTTATGAAAGGTCAAGCCGACACAATAGGAATTGCGCTGCGAAGAACTTTGCTTGGAGAAATAGAAGGAACATGTATCACACGTGTAAAATCTAATAAAGTGTCACATGAATATTCTACCGTAGTGGGTATTCAAGAATCAGTACATGAAATTTTAATGAATTTAAAAGAAATTGTATTAAAAGTAATTTATATGGAACTTGTGACGCATCTATTTGTGTTAGAGGTCCTGGATATGTAACGGCTAAAGATATTGCCTTACCACCTTATGTAGAAATCATTGATAATACACAACATATAGCTAGTCTGACGGAATCGATCAATTTGTGTATTGGATTAGAAATCGAAAAAATCGTGGATATCTTATCAAAACGCCACATAACTCTCAAGATGGAAGTTATCCTATAGATGCTATATTCATGCCTGTTCGAAATGCAAATCATAGTATTCATTCTTATGGGAATGGAAATCAAAAACAGGAGATACTTTTTCTCGAAATATGGACAAATGGAAGTTTAACTCCGAAAGAAGCACTTCATGAAGCCTCGCGGAATTTAATTGAGTTATTTATACCTTTTTTACATATGGAAGGAGAAAACTCACATTTAGAAAGCAATCAACCCATGGTTCCTTTATCCCCTTTTACTTTTCATGATAAATTAGTTAAAGTCATAAAAAAGAAAAAAGAAATAGCATTTAAGTCGATTTTATTGACCAATTAAATTGCCACCCAAGATCTATAATTTACTTAAAGGTCAAATATATATACATTATTAGACCTTTTGAATAACAGGCACGAAGATCTTATGAAAATAGAAGTTTGCGCCTAGAAGATGTAAAACAGATATTAGTCAGTCTAGAAAAAGGGCATTTTTTTCTCGAAAATTTTTAATCCATTTTGTTTATTTTGTGTTTTTTTTTCAATGAAAATAACTTTTGAATCATTAGTAGAATTCATATATTTCATATATTCTAGATCGATTCAGGATTAAATTGACTAGACGTATCTAGGGCTAATTCGCTTTGAAGCGACTATTCCCTAGATACACGCGTCGTGTTAGTTCATCACAATTTTTTTTAAAAAAGACCTAAAGTTAGGGATTTATCAATAGGTAATGTTGCACCAATACCCAGCAAAGGGCAACCCCGGTACCAATCAAAAAAACAGTTGTCGCTACTGGACGACGAAATGGATTTTGAAATTTATTAACATTCTCTAAAAGGTACTGTTAACAATCCCGCAGGTACTGAAACCATTAGAAGAACACCTAAGAATTTATTGGGTACTGTACGAAGTATTTGAAATACAGGAAAAAATACCATTCTGGTAATATTTCCAAGGGAGTTGCAAACGGATCTGCTGGTTCACCAATCATTGATGGTTCTAGAACCGCTAAGCCTACGTTACATGCAATAGTGCCTAAAATGACTACTGGAAAAATATATAAAAGATCGTTGGGCCATGCGGGCTCACCATAATAATTATGGCCCATACCTTTTGACAATTTAGCTCTTAATACAGGATCATTTAAGTCAGGTTTTTTTGTTATTGGGATAGGTGAATTCTTATCAATCCATCCCCCGAAGGAACCGGACATGATAATTTTTCATCATCCGGCTCGAGCAAGAATCAAAAAAGCAAATGAATCCAGATGAACTCTATATGTTACCTATATCTACACATATAGGAACGTTTGGATGTAAAAAAAATTTACTGTATTCTTTTTACGAAGTTCCAAATATCAAGTGTAAAAAGTTAAGTTCTTAAAAGTAAATACTCAATACCCAAGTAGGCCTACAAGATTGATCATGATATAATCAAGCACTTTCTGGGTCAGCTCAGACCTTATGATTAATATTTATTGCCAAAATATTTGAAGATACACACAAAGGTTTACTTGTTATTAATATAGTCTAGCTCTTGTTCTTCTTTAGACCCCTATTTTACTCCAATAGTATTATGATCAGGTCAATGCATAGGAAATGAATGCATTTACCTACTATTAAATAGAAAAATAAGTAAACTAGATAAACTCTATATTCTCTTTTATCAAGTTCACTTATTCTTTTAGAATAGATAATAAAAATAATATTTCTGTTATTTCTATTATAACGGATCTTACAGGAGCCTGCTCATGTACAACATGATTCGGATCTGATCATATAAAGCATTCTCTTTTAGCGAACCAGCCTATCCTCTGTATAGAACTTACATAAGGTTGGAACAAAGACACATTTAGTTGTAAATGCCAATGACAATGTAGCAGACATATATCTACACAGACTAATTAATAGTTCAAGTCACCCACTCCCATAATCCATTTTCTCCTCAGAGAATTCCCTTCAACTCCTAACTATTTTATTCTATTTTATTATCAATTTTTGATTTATTTGACAGGAATAGTTGAAGGGAAAGATCAAAAGACATGTCTTATTCTCAATAATCCATATTTATAGCAATGAAATAGTACTCCCCAAGCGATAAATGGATAAATGATTCATTCAAATTTCTATCAAATATCTTTTCTATAAATCTATAAAGGACCAGAAATACCTTGTTTACGTATCATTGGAAAGTGCATTAACATAAATACGGCAGTAAGAAGGGCAATACAAAAGTGTGTAAACTATAAAAACGAGTCAAAGTAGATTGTCCCACACTAGCACTTCCACGCAATAATTCTACCAAAGGTGATCCTATTATAGGAATTGCTTCGGGTACACCTGTTACTATTTTCACTGCCCAATAACCAATTTGGTCCCAAGGTAAGGAATAACCAGTTACGCCAAAAGATGCAGTCAATACAGCGAGAACCACACCTGTAACCCAAGTTAATTCACGAGGTTTTTTAAATCCACCGGTAAGATACACACGAAATACATGAAGAATCATCATTAGGACCATCATACTTGCCGACCATCTATGAACTGATCAGATTAACCAGCCAAAATTAGCTTCAGTCATTATGTATTGAACAGAAGCAAAAGCCTCAGTAACCGTCGGACGGTAGTAAAAAGTCATAGCAAATCCTGTAGCGACTTGTACTAAAAAACAAGTAAGCGTAATTCCCCCTAAACAATAAAATATATTGACATGTGGAGGAACATATTTACTAGTTATATCATCTGCAATCGCCTGAATCTCTAAACGTTCTTCGAACCAATCATAGACTTTATTGAGATAGGCGGAACTCCCCCTCCGAGAACCGTATATGAAACTTTCATCTCATACAGCTCAAGCAAAAACACCCAAATCCTAATTGCAACGGATATATAATAAAAGTTTGAAACCTTTTTATTTTAAATCAAAGATTCAATCTTTTCTGACTTTAGTAAATAAGAAAAATCCGAAAGCTCTTCGTTGTTTGCGGTGATACTACCAAAATTTCAAGTTGGCTAAGTCGTCTTTATGTTAATCCTTACGTGCCTCTTGAATCCACTCTTTTCCTATTTCCTTTTGAATTTGTTTTTGTGTATAATGTGGATTTTCATATTTTTTTATTGTATTGATAGGAATTCTCTTGTTAAGAAACCTATGAATTGATTAAAACCTCAGATTCATACTAGAACCTCGACGATTCAATAAAAAAACCTAAGTTAAGTCAAGGATTCCCTGAGTAAGAACCCTTCGACTATCACCCATTCCATAAATAGATAGAATGCCTAAAATTTCAAAGACTTCCATTTTAAAATTTTTTGGAATCCGGATAGGAGATCTGAACATTAGGTATGAATCATAGTTCAAATATTTCTTAATCGATTTCATATATTCCGTGTTCCAGATACTAGAATAAATATCCGACGAAGGAGACCCATCTCTATGAAGATGACAGAGCCACACTCTGTACTATCAATAGGATCGATTATAACAAGTCACACACTCATATCCCGGAAATACAAAAACAAAAAAAAATTCCGCAGTCAAACTCCCAAAACAAAGTATAATGGGCTCAAAATACGAGCTCGAAATGATTCCTTTTGTATGACTTTACAATTCTTATAGACCTAATTCATTGAAATTCCATCCAATAAAACGGAAGAATTATAAATCTCCAAAATAATAGATAGAAAGATGGCAAAAGAGCCATTGCGACGCCCATCAAAGGAGTTGTTCCCCACCCAGGGGCTACTTTACCATATTCCGAATTCAAGGGTTTTAATAAAGACCCTGCAGACGTTCGCTTTGAACCACCGTTCTCAACAGTTTGTGTAGTCATAAATCCTATTGTATTCATTGATGAGATCTGTTGACTTTGTATACCATTCCGTTGTAGTTGTAAATAAATGATCTTATCATGGATCCATTGAGGTTTTGAAATTTTATAAGAATGGAAACAGCAACCCTAGTAGCCATCTTTCTATCTGGTTTACTTGTAAGTTTTACAGGGTATGCCTTATATACCGCTTTTGGGCAACCTTCTCAACAACTAAGAGATCCATTTGAGGAACATGGGGACTAGTTGACGTAATGAGCCTCAAAACATTGCGAGGCTCATTACGTCAATTGAGATACTGAAAAATCATTTTATCTTTTTAGTTGGAACTTTAGGCGGTTCTCGAAAAAAGATAGCAAAAAAAATTATTCCTAAAGTCGACACTAAGAGGAATGTATAAACTAGTGCTTCCATAGATTCGATCATGATTTACAATTATAGCTTTCATACCTGTTTGTTCCCTTTTATTTGTATTTGTTTATTTGTGGAGGACCATCTACCGGATAAAAAATAAAGAAGGAACACGAGCAAAAAAGTAGTGATCAAGGTTTCTCTGACCCCTAGGAAAAATTCCAAAAAGAAAATAGAGACGAAAGAAACCAAAGTAGTGTTATATCAGACTGCTTGTTTTCTTGTAGTTGGATCTCCAAGTTTTTGGAATGCTCCAAATTCGACTTGAGCACCCAAATCCGGATCAATACCAGCAAAAACATCTCTGAACAGGGTTCTAGCACCATGCCAAATGTGTCCAAAGAAGAAGAGCAAAGCAAATGAAGCATGTCAAAAGTAAACCAACCCCTTGGACTGCTACGAAAAACACCATCAGATTTCAATGTGGCACGATCTAATTCAAAATTTCACCCAATTGAGCGCGTCTAGCATATTTTTCACAGTAGCAGGGTCGCTATAACTGACTCCGTTGAGTTCACCACCGTAGAACTCAACAGTTACCTAACTTGTTCAACACTATACTTTGACTCTGCCCTTCGAAAGGAACATCCGCTCGAACAATTCCGTCGCCATCTACCAAAACAACGGGAAATGTTTCAAAAGGTAGGCATACGACGTACAAAAGTTCACGACCATCCTTATCTCTAAAGATGGGATGCCTAACCATCAACTGCTATTCCATCCCCGTTATCCATCAGGCCCGCCTGAATAATCCTCCCTTCGCCGGATTATTTCCGATGTAATCATAAAAACTAATTTTCAGGAATTTTCGACCAGGCTTCTGCTAAACTTTGATTTTCTGCCAGCCCCGTACTAACTCTTCGATATATCTCTTGCTGAAAGTATCCCTGATCCCACTGGTAACGAGTGGGCCCAAATAATTCAATCGGAGTAGTTGCGGAACCATACCACATAGTTCCAGCAACAACAAAAGCTGCAAAAAAGACAGCAGCTATACTACTGGAAAGTACGGTTTCAATATTTCCCATACGCAATCCTTTGTATAGACGTTGTGGCGGGCGGACACTCAAATGGAATAGACCTGCTAATATGCCCAATGTACCTGCTGCAATATGATGAGAGGCTATTCCTCCCGGAATAAAAGGATCAAAACCTTCTACGCCCCATGCGGGACTTACAGGTTGTACTTTTCCAGTTAGTCCATAAGGATCGGACACCCATATTCCAGGACCATTACAAACCTGTTATATGAAATGCACCAAACCCAAAGCAAGCCACTCCTGAAAAAATAAATGAATTCCAAAGATCTTGGGTAAATCCAAAGAAGGTTTTCCTGTACGTTCATCAAAAAAATTTCGAGATCCCAATACACCCAATGCCAGATAGCTGCCAAAAGCATAAACCAGAAAACATAATATGTGCCCCAGCTACACCTTCATAACTCCAAATACCCGGATTCGTTACAGTTCCTCCTGTAATACTCCAACCGCCCCATGAATTGGTTATTCCTAAACGAGTCATGAAGGGTATAACAGAACATACCCTGTCTCACATTGGATCAAGAACAGGATCAGAAGGATCAAAAACTGCTAATTCATAGAGAGCCATCGAACCAGCCCAACCAGCAACCAAAGCCGTATGCATTATATGAACGAAAGCAATCGGCCGGGATCATTCAATACAACAGTATGAACACGATACCAAGGCAAACCCATAGAAATTCCCCTTTATCCTTTATCAAAGATAGTTTATCAAAGATAGATAGACACTACGTAACTTTATTGCATTAGAAAAGACTCTACTGTGACTATCCTATCGATCCTCGCTATTCAGTAAATTATAAATTATTTAAGAACGGGAGTTAATAGTTATTCTTTTTCTATTCTACGGAATAATTATGTTCATAGGAACAAAAAAAAGAAGCAGATTTATTCTATACTCGATAAGTATCAATATGCAATGGGGTTGAATAACATTTTCAGTAGCAAATACATACATATCTACTCATCACCCGATTCTTACTAATTTAACTTTATTCCTTCTTTTTCTTTCTAACTTTTTGTAATCTATGCAAAAGAAATCCGATAAAAGCTAATATTTAAAATTATAAACACAATAAAATCATATTCTTACGTTTTACATCAAAGTGAAATATATTACTTAGTTTTTCTTTAAGCAAATGCCTATTGGTGTTCCAAAGTACCTTTCCAGAAGCCCTGGAGAGGAGATGCATCTTGGGTCGACGTATAGTGCGACTTGTCAGATATACTGGGTCATATGGGATTTACCCGTTCTCTCCTCAATCGAGATATCCTCCGTTTCGCCCAAGAAGGAGTCATTAAATCATAAAAAATTTGGAGCGTGAAGTGCAATTTGATCCGTTTTGAGAGGATCCATATTACTATTTATTATTCTCAATTACAATGATTTATGGTTGGCTTGGTTGAACTAAAAAAAATAAATTATTCAGGCTCTGTTTAGAAAAACCCAACTCAATTAGTAATATATCTACGATTCCTAGTTCGATCCTAAACGATTCCTATGTGGAATATCTGTGGGTTGATTTCAAACTATATAATCAAAACTTGGTAGAACGTATAAACGGAATTGAAAAAATAAGCAGAAAGTCATAAAAAAAGAAAACGGTAATAACAATATTTGTCCTATATGTGCAAATCAAAATTGAGTCAATCTTTACCCAGAGTAGAGCATAAACCTAAAAAGAGAAAAGAGACTCACTCAGGAACAAGAAAATATCATCAGGGGGTTGGTTGATGAAACAATACATCAATGAGAAGTTAATTCAAAAATTTAGTAACTTTTTATTTATTAGAATTATAAGAAAAAAAGCAGTAAAACTTGTCTTTATTCAAGAATAAAATCTTTTTTTGAGGTCTGGAATCCATACATTGATTCTTTTTTGTTTTGAGATTTTTTGAACCGTATGCATCAAAGGTGCGTGTACGATTCCGAAGGGATACAATTGTACCCTAATTAATCGACTTTATCGAGAAAGATTACTTTTTTTAGGACAAGCAGTTGATAGCGAGATCTCAAATCAACTTATTGGTCTTATGATATATCTCAGTATTGAAGATGATAACAAGGATCTTTATTTGTTTATAAACTCTCCCGGCGGGTGGGTAATACCCGGAGTAGCTATTTATGATACTATGCAATTTGTGCGACCAGATGTTCATACAATATGCATGGGGTTAGCCGCGTCAATGGGATCTTTTATCCTGGTCGGGAAATTGCCAAACGTCTAGCATTCCCTCACGCTTGGCGCCAATGAGATTTTTTTTAAGAAAAAAGGGAAGACTGTGCCTTCGCCCTAGGAAATAGTAAGCAATAATAGCATGGCACTTTGCATTCGATATTATAAATTTTTTGATTCTTTTGAAAAACATTAGATTTAGATTATGTATCGAGAGAGTAGTATGAGATTAAAGGTCTTCTCCATTTTATAATTGGGAGTTGGGTTTAGCGTCACAAACCTTTTTGTTCACACTATCACACTAAAAGGCTCTTAACAATATTCATGTTATCAAAGAAAAGAATCCAAGAGGTGCGCAAAAAAATATTTTTCTTTGATTGGAACAAAAAGAAACTTTGGGATTGCCGAATCACATCCAAAACAAATAAAATTTAAGATAATTAAGATAGAAGGCAACGGAGCCATCATAGTATTTTAGACATATTCCGAAAGGAAGGACGGCTATTTGATCATTTAACCACCTGGGTATGATATATTCTATTTTTCTCTTTCTTTTTTCAATAAAGAGGCCAAGTTAGGTTAATCTTAGTGCAGAGCCGTATGCATATGCAAGAGGGATGCCTGTACGGTTGTTCAATTCGATCTTTTTCATATTATTCTATTCTTTATCTTTATTTTCTATCCGCTTCATCATGTAAGCTAGAAAAACTTTTAATTCTATTACTATTTACTATTATCAGGGTAATGATCCATCAACCTGCTAGTTCGTTTTATGAAGCACAGACGGGAGAGTTTATCCTGGAAGCGGAAGAACTGTTGAAACTGCGCGAAACCATCACAAGGGTTTATGGACAAAAAACGGGCAAATCCCTATGGGTTGTATCCGAAGACATGGAAAGAGACGTTTTATGTCAGCAACAGAAGCACAAGCTTATGGAATTGTTGATCTTGTAGCGGTTAAATAGAAAATAACATGTAATTCACGCAAATTCGTGATTGGAAATTTTTTAACTGCGTTTAATATTTATTAACTTACTGTTTATTTTAAGAGAAATAGACATAATTCACAATCATCCGGTTAGGATCAATCTAAACCAGTCTATTATGTATCAATTCAACATGCCAACTATTAAACAACTTATTAGAAATACAAGACAGCCAATCAGAAATGTCACTAAATCCCCGCTCTTAGGGGATGTCCTCAACGACGAGGAACATGTACTCAGGTGTATGCGCGACTCGTTTCGATCATATAATGAGCCGGTACAAAAACAAAAAAACAAGGTGCCAATATCAATGATGAGTACCGGTAAGGTAAATAGGATAGAATCGAGGAGGGGGCTTTTTTTCTATTTATTATTATCGAAAACAAAGAAACAAAAACCCCTTTCATATTCCTGCATTGTGTATGAATTTTATAAGCTTCCATTGGTGCAAATCAAATTACCGCAATGTAAGATGAAAGCAATTCTCCATTGGTATAAAATGATTATCCATTAAGCGGAGGAATTTTTAAGCATAAAGATTACGACCCTACTCTGTCAGAACGGACTATAAAGGGTCAGCTGCCCAGCTAACTTTCCTAATTAAATACTGTTACTGTATAGATGGGTTTCGTTGTGAAAGGACTATTACTGGATAATTCATGGGTAGAGCAAAGAGGATGAACTATACAAGTTACCAATAACCTGGATTAAATGAAGTGAAGGCTCCGGTGTATAGAAGACCTCACCGTTTAAGAAGTTACCATAGAAACGATGGAACCCACTACACTATTTCTTTATCCATTTTATATTTTTTATTTGCTATATTTTTGACACCTCTAAAAAAATAAAATTTCTTTCTTATTTCGCATTGAAATAAAAAAATCGTGGTTAGGAAGGTTATAGTAGCCAAAGCCATTGGAATTTCTAGTTTATACATTGGAAAAATCCGTTTTGTTATTAATAGATTAGGAGGTGTTAAAAGAATAACTGAAAGAGAACAAATCAATTAGTTATTCGTGAAAGTTTCATCTATTCAATGACTAGAATTAGACGTGGATATATAGCTCGAAGACGTAGAACAAAAATTCGTTTATTTGCATCAAGCTTTCGAGGGGCCCATTCAAGACTTACTCGAACTATTACTCAACAGAGAATAAGAGCTTTGTTTTCAGCTCATAGGGATCGGGATATTAAAAAGAGAGAGTTTCGTCGTCTGTGGATCACTCGTATAAACGCAATAATTCGTGAGTGGAATATTCTATAGTTATAGTCGATTAATACATGATCTGTACAAGAGACAGTTGATTCTTAATCGTAAAATACTTGCACAAATAGCCATATCAAACAGGAATTGTTTTTTTATGATTTACAATGAGATCACAAAAGAAGTAGATTAGAAGGAATCTGCTGGAATATTGTAAACGTGTTTTCCCGGAGTTCAGTCTCCGGGAAGGTAGAATAGAAAAGATTAAGATAAAAAAGTAGTCAAAATGAATGAACACGTTCAATACAAAAAACTTTCTCAAATTCTTTTTTTTTCATACGACACATCTGGATTCTCGGAAAGAACCAATCTTGTCTTTGAGTTTGGATTGAAATTATCATTCAAGAGTAAACCCTTTTAATTCTGGTTCTAAGACCTGTAGTTCTATCAGTTAACTCAGTTTTCAAATTGTTTCTGATTATTGAGAAAGGGTAACAAAGATAAAATACGAGCTTGTTTTATAGCCATAGTAATTAAACGTTGTTGTTTCAAGGTCAATCTATTCACTCGTCGCGATAAGATTTTTCCCTGTTCGCTAATAAATCGACTAATTAAACTCATATTTCTATAAGAAATTTGATCCCCCGATTGAATAGGAGGCAAACGCCTACGAAAAGGTCGTTTTGATTTAAGAAAAGGTCGCTTGGATTTATCCATGGTTTGTTTTATTATTTAATTTTATTCTTTTTCTTTAAAATTCTATTTCTTAATTTGAATTCATTTTAATTCAAAATTAAAATAGGATTTTTCGATTAGATTTCTATTTATATAGAATTGTTCTATTCGATTTAATTTTGAATTATAGATAGATATAGATAGAATGCCACCCCCTTCCCTTACTTGCCTTACTTGAAGGGGTAATATACAGGTACTCAATTAGATCTATTTCTTTATCTCCCCATGAATCTTATGCTTATAACAATACGGACAGAACTTTCTCAATTCTAATCGATTAGGTGTATTGTGGCGGTTCTTTTGAGTAATATATCTGGAAATGCCCGTTGATACCCTATTAACGTTGTTTCGGGCACAGCTGGTACATTCCAAAATCACCGTTACTCGAACATCTTTACCCTTGGCCATGAACCTCCTTTTAATTTTGATTTACTCAACTTTTCAATTTTTGATTCAAAACGAATAAGTAAAGGACGAATAAGTAAAGGGCAGAAGATTTCTAAATTTTATTTCAAATCGAAATAGAATATTTCATTTTTGATTTAAATATCTTGGATAATATTCTTTACTTAGACCTTCAACCCGCATTTCTATTCTACTTCCATTCTTTTATTATATTTAGGAATATTGATTGAAATAAAATTGAAATTAAATTCGAATTGGACCCCCAATTTCCCAGATGTTAAAGAGACTTTTTTTTTTCCCTTTCCTCCCTTATTTCCTTATTTGAATTCTAAAAAAAAAGGGAAAAAAGAGAAAATAGGAGAAGGGATTAGTCACAGATATTTGATTCTATCTTTAATCTTCTTCATTCCTTACTATGTTATTAACTAGAATGAAAAAAGGGGAATGTTAGCGCATCCGGAAAAAAACGATTAATCTCTATTAATAGACCCGCTAAAGCCCCAAACCATAGCGTACTTAGTACTGGTGCCACGGAGAGATATGTTTTTAAATCTCGCATTGAAAATCCTCCTTTTTATTTATTGTAATATTTTTTATTGTAAAAAAGAAAACATATATGATTCAATAGATAGGTCGTTAAAGACCAGACCCCCTATAGTTGTACACGTAATACCTAATTAAAATGGGATTCCTTTATTTTTTTATTAATAATTATTCAATTATCCAATGATCCAGTAAAAGTCAATAAGATAGTACCTTATCATAAAATTAGAAAATAACTAAAAAAATCTCCCTCTTGCTGAGAAAATAGATAACGAGAAAATAAAAAATACTGATTTATTCTTGTATACAAACCTTTTACTATTATTATTATATGTTAAATGGAACAAAAAAGACGAACTGAGCAAAAAATGGTGTGGGGAAATAACGATGTGGAAACTAAGATAGAAATTCTATATAATGACATTGTGGAACAATACAAAGGGATGTGGCGCAGTTTGGTAGCGCGTTTGTTTTGGGTACAAAATGTCACAGGTTCAAATCCTGTCATCCCTACCTATTACTTACTGCTACTACTCAAAGGTGCAGTAACGAGGAATCGACGAAGATCAATTCAAAGTGGACAGAATCTTTCATTTTTATCATACTCTGGGGTTCGAAAAAAACTTTGCTTTACAGTCTTATCTATTCCGATAAAAAAGCGCTCTTAGTTCAGTTCGGTAGAACGCGGGTCTCCAAAACCCGATGTCGTAGGTTCAAATCCTACAGAGCGTGATTCTTTTTTCTTAGATAAAATTAGACTGAAAGGGATTCAGCAACTTATCCAGCAATAGGGATTTGGGGGATTTGACCCCCTGTGGATTAAAGAGAGGAGGAGGCCAATACAATAAAAAATAAATTTTAATTAATCAAAGGTCTAACTGATCCCCGCGCCTGTATTGTAAATATGCAGTGACGAATAATCCAGCTAAAGTAATAGGAATTAGACCTAAGACAATTCCAAATAAAAAAACTTCAATCATTTCAATTAGTTTGAAAAAAAAGAGGAATAGCTATACTTAAATAGTAATCCGAATTGCCATGAATCTCAACGACTAAGGATTGAAAATTGAAACTATAAATAACTCTAGAATACACGAAATCTCGAAGAAAGTTTTCATTTATGAATTCTTCATTTCAAAAATTTTAATTTCAAATAGGAATTTTAAATAAGTTGTATCTTGCTCAAACCAATAAACAGAGCGGAGGTTATCGTTAAAGCCATGAGTAGAAAACCAAAATAACTAGTTATAGTAAGCATAAGGGGCTAAATGAAATCTTTTTTTATACATATGTTTCTAAAGCACTTACCTTACTTAAGTTTCCATTTTACAAACTAGTAGAATATGTCAAAATACCAATTGAAACAATAACTTTAATGGAAAGTTGGGCATTCATCTATCATTATAGATGGCACTAACACAGATAAAGTGGAAGGTATAGGAAATGAAATCGACTTATCGTCAGTAATATCTATGCATCCTGTGATTTCAATCAACCGATTCATTGAATATCATTGAGTAACTTATGGTTAAATCGTTGAATATGAGTAACTTGTGTCAGAAACTAATAATACGAACTGGGTCTTGGAACTTCACTACAAAATTAAACACGTTTTTAATTATTATATTATGGAATAAAATTAGAAAAGATTTTCTATTTGAATCATTTCTTCCATATTTTGTTTTAATTCTCTCGAATCTATTGTGTATTTTATAGCAAAGTAACCTTCAAAACTTTTGTCTTTACTTTAAATTTAACTCATTAGATTCAGTAATAAGTTCATTAAATTAAAAAAGTTTGGTTTAACTAGACTTTAAACCTAAAAATTATTATTTATTATCTTTTATTTGATCTTTTATTTGACCCTTACGTATTGGAAAGCCTTACCTTTGTAACTTGACCTTTGGCTCTCAATCAAGTACAGAATATACACCAACTGCTGATTCTAATTATTTTATTCTTTACTCTTTGCCTTTCGTCGAATATTATCCACTACTCTTTTGGTACTGAACAATTAACCCATTCTTTAAATTGAAAATCAACAAAATTGCTTCTACAACTACGAAAGACATTTTATAGACCTCGCATCTACTTCAATTAATATGGAAATAGGATAATCTCTTGCGTTGTAGGAATTTTCTATTGAATGAAGCAGTGTTTTCCATCAAGAAAGACAAAGCAAAACAAAAAAAAATTTTTAGCACTTACTTTCTATACTAATTAAAATTGCGTTGCTGTGGCAGAAGGAGGATAGCTATACTGATTCGGTATACTCTAAAGACGCCCTCAGTACAATATTGACGATCTCACAAAATATAAGTTTCAGTGAATTTCCATTTACTGATCTCATCTTTATGGAATCAGTCCCCTTGACTGTACAAGAATATGTGGAGCTCAGCATGTCTGGAAGCACAGGAGAACGCTCGTTTGCTGATATTATTACCAGTATTCGCTACTGGGTCATTCATAGCATTACTATACCTTCCCTATTCATTGCGGGTTGGTTATTCGTCAGCACCGGCTTAGCTTATGATGTGTTTGGAAGCCCCAGCCAAACAGGTATTTCACAGAAGAGCCGGCAAGGAATTCCATTAATAACTGGCCGTTTTGATTCTTTGGAACAACTTACTGAATTTAGTAGATCTTTTAGGAGGCCCAAATGACTATAGATCGAACTTATCAATTTTTACGGTACGGTGGTTGGCTGTTCACGGTCTAGCTGTACCTACCGTCTTTTGGGATCAATATCAACAATGCAGTTCATCCAACGATAAACCTACATACGAATTATAGAGCTATGACACAATCAAACCCAAACGAACAAAATGTTGAATTGAATCATTACCAGTCTCTACTGGGGTTTATTACTCATTTTTGTACTTGCTGTTTTATTTTCAATTATTTCTTCAATTAATAAAATTAAAGAGAATACATAAAATTCAGGCATTCTCTAAGCGCATTTGGAAGGATCTCATCTCATAATTATCGATGACTGTTTCTGTCTCTACTTTGAACACTTGATGAAATGTGGAGGAAGTGGGATAAATGGCCGATACTACTGGAAGGATTCCTCTTTGGATAATAGGTACTGTAACTGGTATTCTTGTGATCAGTTTTAATAGGTGTTTTCTTTTATGGTTCATATTCCGGATTAGGGTCATCCCTGTAGTACTCGAATGAATTGAGTCGTAGAGATGAAAACGTAAGAACTCAACAGGCACTTTTCCTAGAATCCGACAAACAAAAGGGAATCCCGTTGAGTTCTTAGAAATCATATCTTTTTTTCGTATAACTAAAAAAGGATTCCCTCTTCTCCCGTTTCAATAAACTACATTCTCTTTCTCTTTTTCATTTTGAGTTTGACTCTATTTAGTTTAGTATCTCATCAAAATGAAAATTTTTTATAAGTTTAGTTAATAAGTTATACTTAATTATTAATTAATTGTTCTGTTGTTTTTATTTGTCTGTTACTTCTTATACTTATAATATCTCTTACTAAATCCAAAAGATCTGTAAAAATGGAAAAAAAGAGTAAAGGTTCTTGATCCTGTTCTTCAAAGAATCATTACTCTTTCGACACAAGGAAAAGTGCCGAAATTCACTTTCTTGTGCCGAAGACTAGACTAGCAAGACAATTTTTGTTTCCCACCGTATATGTTCTATTATCCGATTACTTCTGTCTAGTATCTAATCCAATTGGATTGTATTTATACTCTAAAATTCGACTATAAAATCATACATTTTATGACATTGAAATCTAGCAATAGTATCATAGCCACATTACCCCACTTTGAAAAAAAACTATTTTTTTAATCTACATACTATGACTAGCAATGCGATACAAAAATTACCAGTATCCGGTAGAAAGGTAGAAAAAGAGTCTAACCTAGCAAATGGGTTTCAAATTTTCATTTTTGATCTTTGATCATACATAATTACCAAGAAGAATTTGGTTCTTTTTACGAACTTGGTGTCTATAAATCGACAAGTCTAGAAATTCATTTCAAGCCAATTGAACCTTCTCAAACTGTTTCTTTTTAGAACCAAAAGATTTGTGATAAAATAACAGATGCCAAGAAGAATAAAGTCCTTGGACACGTAATGGGTCTTGAAGTACTATTTCTGCATCTCCCTGACCAAATCCGCCTACATTAGGATTACTCGTTAATGGTTGATCCAATTTGACCGATTCACCCTCTGAAACAAAAGTTCTGGTCCTGGGGATAATATTAACCACTTGCCGCCCATCCGCATTTGTTATGTTTATTTCATACCCCCTTTTCTTTTCGGATTATTTTGCTTACTATGCCTGCTGTTGTAGCATTATAAACCGTATTATTACTCCTGCTCCCGTCAGGATAAATCTGACCCCTTCCCTGTTCCCACCTATGTAAATAGGATATTTTAAGAAGTGAACATCTTTCTTATTGGTCAGGTCAGGGGCAAGAATAGAAAGACTATTTCGGTATATTTCTGGCCGGGGACAGGGTCCTACCACAGAATATTTTTTTATTGGGGCGATAGCTCTGAAAGACAAATTGCCTATCTTTTCTTTCATCTCAGGAGAAATACGATCAGTGAGGGGCTAATTCAAAACCCTCCGGTAAAATAAGAACAGCCCCACATTCAAACCCCTTTTTACCATTAGCAAGAACCTGTTTCAGTTGTATATCATAAGGAATTCGAACAACTGCTTCAAATACAGTATCCGGAAGTACCGCCTGCGGAACCTCAATATCCACAGGCTTATTAGCTAAATGGCAATTGGCGCATACAATACGCCCCGTCGCTTCTCGTGGATTTTCATAACCTTGCTGTGCAAAAGCAGGGTATGCTTTTGAAATGTCCGGGCGGGTTATGATATATATTAAAGTGATACGGAAATAGAACAGTAATCTGTTCCTTTATCCAAGAAAAGTGTTTCTATTTTCCATGGTCAATAGTTGATCAAAATTTCTACAATTACAATAAGGGGGGTAAGTCGCTAGTATAGTTCCCTATCCACGATTCTGTTAGTTACTTAACTAATTTTACTGGAATAATTTTACTGGAATGAGATTTTCCTGGAGAATAATATAAATATCGGATGAATCCCGAAGATGGTTAAAAATAGAAAACGTAAGTACGATTTTCAATACTTTGTTTATGTACAACTACAAAATAACAAGAGCTCTAATTTTCATTTTATTAGATTAATATCAGTGGATTTTTAATTTTTTATCAGTCATTCATTGAATGATAAATAACTACAAGTGACAGGAGATACTCGATTTAAATAACGAAAAATCAAATATTTAAAAAGTTGTATCAAGAATGACTGGAAAGGTGGAAACAAGACCAGATATAATTTGATCATTATGAACAAATCCAAAATCTTTGTAGACAGAGCCAATCATTAATTCCCAACCGTGGGGTGAATGAAATCCGATACATAAGTCAGTTAATAATAGAATAGAAAAAAAAGCTTTGACTGTATCGCTTAAGTTATATAGGAATTTCTGGGACCACGAGTTAAGAATAGCAAGTTCTTCATTACCAATGATAGAATACCCGCTTAGAATAACAAAACATATTATATTTGTCGAGAAGTTCAAAATCGTCTGAATACGATCCTCATTGTGTATCTTAATTAGTTGGATCGTTTCTTGTTGGATTCCTATACAGAAGCTTGTGTAGACGTATTTCTGAGTATTCTTCGATCAATTCGTCGAAGACAGGCAGTTCCTCAATTCTATGAATTTTCTATAATATTCTTTTCTTGAATCTCATTCAAACAAATTTCGGATTGACCGGTATGCCACCAATTAGTAACCCAATATTCCAGACTTTTTAAATGAGAAAGCCACCAGGGCAAAAATACTATGATGCAAGATATACCAGAGGCGGAAATACTTTCCTTTTTGCCATTTTCCTCTGTGAATTGTTAATCAATAACCAACCCCATTCGTCCACTTTATGTGATTAAATGTTTCTTTCACTTATGAGTTCTATATTCTATACAAGGTATGGAACCTAGGAATCTCTTTTATTTAGTTATTTAGTTTAGGATTTTTGGTTAGTTTTGAATCTAGAAAGAATGAAAAATTGACTAAAATCCACTTCGAATAAAGAAATACTAAAAAATATCAGGAAACAATATCTGAATCAAATTAGGTTAAATTTGAAACAAAGTTTCCTCTCGATGAATGATTCCCTTAATTAATGTTAATGAATATTAGTAAGATTTTGAGACAGAAACAACCCCTTTTATCTCTACTATTTCAAAAATTCACTGATTGGCCATTATCATTTTGTGTTGGTCATTAAGTAACAAAAAAGAAAAATGATAAAAAAAAAGTAGTTTTGTTTTCAGTTATATTCTAGAAAGGAGGAGATTTTATGTTTTATCTCCTGATAAAGCGAGAATCTACCAGTTATCAAAATATTTCAATTGGTACACACAAAGAAATGAATTAATTCGGTAGCTTTTGTTCAATTTCTCTTGGAGTCAAATTATCATCAATACGTGTTAAAGGAATGGCCCCCGCCCTCGGATGTCTATATAAAGAACGACGAACATAAATACTCTCTTTAACTTCTATTCTAATGGACTGAATATCTTTTATAAAGAATCGACGCAATATGCGAACGATTTTTCAAGGAATCCCCAACGAAAAATACACATTACGCCTTCCTTTCTATCAGATCGATCATAACCTACCTACATTCCAAAATTGTACCACAAATAGGAACTAATAAAAGAGACCTGCGAGTCCGTAGAAAGACATTACGATCCCTTGCAGAAAAAAAAATGTTGGATGAGAAGGAAAAAGGATATCAAATTTCGTCCAAGGTAACTGGACGTTTCCAACCAATAAAATCCCAATGAACCTAAAAAAGAAAAGGATAAGGCCCAGCAGAAATTACTTATTTTCTAGACCCGCGATAAGTTCTATCCATATATGTTCTGATCGCCAACTCATACTCGATTCGATTGTATTTTATTGGAATTGAGAGACTACCTCAAATTAATTTGACTTTACTTTTTATTTACGAAATAACTCTCATCAACTAGCACTAGTTTGATGTGAACCTTAGAATAAGTCATCAAATTGGTTAGATCTAAAAAAATAGCATACCTTATAGAATCCACTATACATCTAAATACACAGAATCTTCCATTGACTATATATCTTGTGTCAATGGGCCTGAGGCTACCTGTGCTTTTATGTTTATGTTTGCTCAGCGAAAATCACATAATCACATATTATACCATATTTCAATAAATGAATATCAATATCTATTTTATGATACAAATCAAAGTTTTGAAACAATTGGAGGTATAGATATAGATATAGGGTTACCTCAGATCTAAAGAATCTTGTTTTTGAACATGAAAGATAAAAAGCCATTGCAATTGCCGGAAATACTAAGCCTACTAAAGGCACAAAAATAGAGGAAAGCTGAAAGTTGTCATAGAATGGGTACCTCGATTTATTGTTTGTACCTGTTATGTTATTATTATATTATTATTTCAAAATTCAATATATCTTATAATAATTAGAATTTATAAAATTAAAAAAATGAAAGCTCATTATTATGGACTGTAATAACTCATTTAATGCTCAATTTCAATAACTTTTGTTTCTTTATACAATTCGATCTTATGTGACGAAAGAACAATTCTCCTTTTTTATTTGATTCTGACAAACTAACTACCCATTTACTACAAATAATTGAGCTTAGTGTTCTATTTTATTTCGTCTCTATTCCATTTTTGATTCAAAGGAAAGCGTGGAACTTAAATAACTCCTCAAAACGCTTTTAAAAGATTACAGTGATCTAATTAGGTCAAATAAGCCTTCTCGAATAAATATTCAGCCGATTGCGAACCCTCAAGGTGCTGTTTTTTATTCAATGTTTGTTCAATTGCCCTTTACCCATAAGTACAATGTAGGCGTCAGGTTCAGCAATAATGATATCACACCAACATACCAAAACTAGCTGTCACTCCACCAGTAGTAGGAGATGTAAGTTGATACATAAAACAACTTTTTGAGTTGATTGATAATCATATCAAAGCAGACGATATTTTAGCCATTTGCATCAAACTCAAACTTCCCTCTTGCATGCACTTGCCCCGAGGCTTTACACTATAACAAGAGGCAGAAATTGATTGGTAGCATACTCAATCAAACAGGTGATTTTTCCCCAACTACAGGATCCCATACTACCCCCATAGAATTGAAAATCCATAACCCCAACTGCTGCAGGAATGCCATTTATGCTTAGCCTATGCCTGTTTAGAACAGCCTCAGTTATTCCTGTATTTCTTTGATAAGAATCAATACGATCCTTATAAGGTTCCTCCTCCGAATGAAATTCAATGGGATCCAGAGAGACCATGTCTTCATCCATAAGATCCCAGTACCAGGATCGATCAAAGTTCAATTCTATCTGAACTACTCATTTTCAAATGATATCCACAATATTCACAAATATTCATTTTGATTTAAAAAATTTCTTATAATTTAATCATAACAACTTTCACATTGAACCCACAAATGCCTATATTTTTAGAGTTACATCGAGATCATTAGAACTTTCTCTATAGTTAAATCACTATCCTTTGTGCGGATTTGTATACCCAAGCCGCTTTTTCACTATTATTTCTCACTTTCACCACAAGTATTTTATAATGTAACTCTGGCTTTGTATCGAAGTATGGATACAGATTTGAGACTGAAGATTGCTGCCAATGCAATTATAAATATGATTATTCCAGCTATATTGAATATCAGACATGTAACTAAATTCAATAACTATAAAAAAGAACTAGAAAGTTCATTCAGAAAGAATGATTTATTGTCAATTTCAAAAATTTGATTTTCAATATCAAATATATTGAATAATTGTCTCCATTACTATCATTAACTAAAAGGTGTATATCAGGATGAAATTCCGAATATCTTTTTCGCCTAATAAAAATCAACATTACTATAAGGAGAATCATCACGACCTACCACAACTCCAGATATTTTCGATGTATCTTTTCGATGTGAATCTTCACTTTTACTAGTATTTTCACTGGGATAAGGGATTTATTCATTGATTTATTTAGCCCCACACCTGCATCTAACTCTGCTTACACAACATCAGATTATGCCACTACATCTTCTATAAGAAGTTTTCTTTTCCCTTATTTGTTTGTAAAAAATAGAATAATAAGAAATAGAATAGATGAATAGTCATTGGATTTAAAATGATTTATTTGATTGGAATATCTTATTACTATTTATGCAGAATAAGCATAGAAAGCCATAGGTTTTGTTGGCTAATAAGAAAGGTTGTAAATTTTAGAGTATTGAAAAAAATTCTCTTTCTTTCTGGGAAGAAATTTAGAGAATATTCTATATACACTATATTCGCATCAAAAAAAAAAGAAATATAAATATTTGTTTTTCTATAACCTATAAATAAATAACCTATCAATGAATATTTCTTTTTCAAGTAAATCTCATATCAGACTAACTCCAAAATAGAATAATTGATGATTTAACATTCCACCAATACGAAAGGAAAGAAAGGACAATATATAGGATGGGTAGAAAGCAATACTTAATTCAGTGAAATTACAGGATGTAAAGCATTTAACAATCTATAGGATCATCAGATTAATTTGTGGATCAAGGCAAGCAATAGACAGATTTGAGTCTTTAGATTTTGTATTTCGAATCTTCTATATCTGATAAGTCTGTATTTCTCAAAAGCTACATGTAATATCTTTGTATTCGGCTCAATTCTTTTAATTAATAAAGATTGGGCCGAGATTTAAACTAATTCAACTAAAGAGGAATAAAAGGTAGTTATGACTTAAGCGGATCCAACGTATCATAGCTGTTTAAAAAATCAAATCTAGTCTCCTTCTTACCTCTGAACGGCGTGGCTAGTTCAGGGACTCCATTTACTATAACCTCAGGATCAATTTGTTTACCTTCAACAGCCAAGATCACATCCCCTTCATTCTGAAACATACACATGTAGCTGGAGCATTTTCAGTTCGCCCCTGGCTTTCTTGAGCATTGCCCCAGGGTGTCTAAAAGTTCCTCCACCAAACCTTAATGTAGAATAATCTCCCAAAATCTCAATTGAAACTAGGCATCTATGAACATGTGAATACCTCCTAAAGCAGCAATTATCTTACCTAGTGAAGACCCAATCTTGAGTGAAATAAATACCACGATTTTAGTGCTGCACAATAAAATCATCACGCAATAAATCAACAAAGCTAAAGTGATGTCTCTTTCTCCTTCAAGTTTACCTACTACCATTCAAGCGTGGATATGATCTACACAAAGACTCTTGGCATGTGCTTTGGCTAGTATTCTTGAGTGGATACCATGGTCTCTTCTATCTATCAACAACTTTCGCCATTGCACCGGTGGATGTGAAGAAAATTAAACCATTATCAACAATAATAGGCAAGCTATATTTGCAGTGAATCCCCTGTTAAATGATATTTATTAAATCAGGAACTATAGTCTCTGTGCAAAATACGGCTCTTTTGATGTATTCTCTGCCTTAATATTCAGTAGCATTCAGAAGCTGTACCACACTTTATTTACGGTTTCAGCCTGTAGCTATAAATATCTTCGGCTGTGAAAACAGTCTCTCCAACGCATAAATGGTTGGGAGTTCACGTTTTCATCATCTTTGGTAAAATCAAGTCCACCGCGAAGACATTCATAAACTGCTCTACCATAGTTTTTAGCGGATAACCCCAATTTAGGTTTAATAGTACATCCCAACAGGGGGCGACCATACTTGTTCAATTTATCTCTCTCAACTTGGATACCGTGAGGAGGGCCTTGAAAGTTTTAACATAAGCGGGTGGGATTCGTAAATCTTCCAGACGTAGAGCACGTAGGGCTTTGAACCCAAATACATTACCTACAATGGAAGTAAACATGTTAGTAACAGAACCTTCCTCAAAAGGTCTAAGGGATAAGCTACATAAGCAATATATTGATCTTCTTCTCCAGAACGGGCTCAATGTGGTAGCATCGCCCTTTGTAACGATCAAGGCTAGTAAGTCCATCGGTCCACACAGTTGTCCATGTACCAGTAGAAGATTCGGCAGCTACCGCGGCCTGCTTCTTCAGGTGGAACTT
>JAOBSW010000551.1:0-87922 GCA_026214975.1 Gentiana macrophylla | reverse complement strand
AATTAATATTGGTGGCATTTATTTACTATGAATAAATAAAATACAAGATATTAATTATATATAAAATTATATTAATTAAAGAATATTCCGGAAGCCAATTTATTGTTATTATGGGGCGCCACTTTTAAGTGTAATGATATTAACTTGGATTGTGCACTTTTAATTAATAAGATCGCTACAATATTAATATAAGATATTCAATTGATTTTAAAAAATAGATTTATGGTAATAAGATAATTATAATTAAAGTTAGATAAATCAATCTAGTTGATTTTCCTTATTTTGTTTGGGAGTGCTTTCCTCCTCCACACATCATACGGGGCGCCACCTCCTCTATAAAAGTGAGTGGGTGTCCACTTTTTTTTGTACATCACAATTGCAAGAGTTAATAATTCTTGTGTAAAATGTAGAGCTATCCATAGTGAGTTTGTGAGGGAAGAAAAGGTCCGGGTCTAAAGCACCGGAGTTTTTCCGATAGCAATCCAAGGAGGATTCCGGCAAGGGTTCGTGTGGATTAGCGGATAGAGGCCAGACGCTGCTGGCGTGACGGCTTGCGCATTGAACTACTCTCCGTTGGCGGTCAAAGCTGACGATCTTATAGATCATCTAAGGTATAACCGCTCAAACTACTTAACGTGGTTTATTGCATTAAACGAAGAACGATCTAGAAAAGGAAATCAAATTTTAAATTCCACTAAGGCGTAAAACTAGCGATTTCCTAACAAAGTGGTATCGAGCGACTTTGAGCTTAAGCAATAAGCATAATTTAATTGGCGAGTATTTAATCGATAGATGCAAGATTTAAATCACGAAACGCTGAAAACAAAAAAATAAAAAATTTAGGGTTTGTGGGGTCGGCCGATCGGGCGCGCCTCGCTTCCTCGGCGGCGGCGTGCGTGGCCTTCGGTCGGCCGTCTCGTCGGCTCCTGCTTCCAATGGGGAGATCAACCTTTTGTTTTGTGATATTTTATTGTGCATAGATATCTCGTTTGTTTAGTTGTAATATATGGCCAACCAATGGTTCAAATAGTTTGGAATTATCAAAACCATATATGATGTTGGCCTTTCAAATTTTGATTTGGAATGTGCAGCCAGCCTTTCAAATATTTGATTTGTAAAGGTTTAGGCTTTGCGCCACTTCCAAAATTTTGATTTTGGAAAGTGCATGTGCTAAACTAAAATTATTTGGCCTTTCCAAATATTTGATTTGGTACAAAGCCTGGCCCTTTTCAAATATTTGATTTGTAAAGGTGATATTTTGTGGCTACTTCCAAAATTTTGATTTGGAAACTGCTGTGCCTAGACTAAAATAATTTGGCCTTTCCAAATATTTGATTTGGAACTGCCTCGCACTTCAAATATTTGATTTGTAAAGGTTTGTTGCACTTCCAAAATTTTGATTTGGAAAGTTTATTGTGCCGTTGCTCTAAATTTAGTTTTGGAAATTAAACAAATAGAGACTTTATAATTTTAATTTTATATTTTGAATAGTTCAAATTTAATTAAAATTGAAATCGATGTAAAATTAAATGTTAATTTTAATTTTCGATTTAGTCATATAATTAATCAAAAGTTATTTAATTATTTGACGTGATAAAATAAAGACGCATGAGTAGTTAAAATTAGAATTTAATCTTTTTCATAAGATAAAATTGTATGGATTAGATGTGTAGATATAATGTGATTATATGGACCCGATTGATCATGGACTCACCAATATGATAGATGGGAATGTTTTTCTTATGTTGGTTTTTTGAAAAATTGTCCTAGGTCGTTATGAAGAACGTGGACCTAGTTTACTTTTTTGCAATTATCTCATTCCTCATAGCTCTCTGCAAAGGCGGGTGTAATTATTTATTATGTAACAAGAATGGAGCAAGAAGTTGAAGACCAAGGAGAAATAAAGAACCCATTGGCGTGACGCACTAAAGATCCTATTATGCGGTTGCATAGATACTCTTAGTTTGTGACCCGCGGTTTCGCCGCTTTGTATTCAAACCGCACTTAGAAAAGTCCATGATCATATCGGTTATTTTATGCGCGAATTTTGTGTATGTTTTACTTTATATGATATCGTAGTAATATGCACATAGTAGATGAGACCATAATTAAACCAAATTAATTAAGTGAATTAATTTATAAAAAATTATTCCCACGCCAAAAATCAAGCTAAAATTGTCTCCCAATATTATAATGATTTGTGAAGAGCCCTTGTTCGGATCCAATCGATCGCCCTCGCCGGGGTTGACTACCACGGGTATATCGTTATTATTGAGATATGATCGTTACGAGATCTCATGAATATTGGGTTACGACTGACTAGAATCTTATGTGATTGGCCCCTCGACCGGGACCGTCTGATTTTAGAGACAGGGGTTGACTTCACATAGAGATGTGAACGCCAAAGAGTTGACTAGTCACCACTAGAGTCGCATGCGATGCGATCGTAAAGAGTACCTACCGCCGAAATTATCTCGGTTGATCGGCCCTCGCCGGGAATCGAGGTAACAAGATGGGATCCTCAACCACTAAAGAATTAATTAAATTCTTGAAAGCCAATAGGGAATAGTTGGCTAGTGGGAGTAAAACCTTATAAAATTTTTAAGTGCAAATTTAGGGTTTTTATACATGAGCTTTTACTTATTCTATCTTTATTTATTGTTGTAGAAAATGTCAAACAAATTGAACCTTCGCTTTTATCATCGAAAACAAGCTTGACGAAACTAATTTTCTCGATTGGAAAGAAACATCAAAATCGCTTTGAGGCAGGCAGAAGATTGGCTATGTCTTGGACGAGGCCTTACCGGAAAAGCCCGCCGAGGGTTCGGCCGCAGACGTTGTTGAGAAGTACAACAAGCAATCGCTCCGACGCGATCGATGCTACATGTATCATGCTTGCTTCTATGACACCCGAATCGCGTAAACAAGATGAGTCTATGGACGCCTACTCTATCATGGTCCACCAAGGAACTTTATGCTTCTCGGTCCTCAGAGAGAGGCATGAGGTCTCGAAGGCCTCATTTAGTTGTTAGATGGCATCCGGGATCGCCGTGGGGTCACACGTGCTTAAAATGATCGGGTACATAGAGAGGCTTGGGAAGTTTGGGCCACAAGTTGGAACGAGTTGAGTATTGACTTGATTCGCAATCTCTACTCCGATTCATTCTCACAATTCGTGATGAACTATCACATGAACAAGATAGATTGCTCCCTTGCGGAGTTATTGAACATGTTGAAGACTGCTGAGGGCACTGTGGGGAAGGGAAAGCAAGTGTGGCTGGTCACTTCAAGCAAGGGCAAGCCAAAAGCCCGTAAAAAGTCCAAGAATGCGAAGGCCGCACTCCAAGCCAACGCCTAAGATAGCAAAAGAAAAATCCAAGGATGCTTGCTTCCATTGGGCGTGAGACCGGACATTGGAGGAGAAACTGCAAGGGCTTTGAGTACTAAGAAGAAGCATTCGATGCTTCGACTTCGTGGTATATTTATGATTGAGATCAACATTACTTCTTCTAAGTCTAACCACTCGGGTATTAGATATCAAGGTTGTGGTTCTCATATTTGTACGAATATGCAGGCACTAAGAAGAACTAGAGATCCGAGGAAAGGAGAGGTGGACCTCACGCGCTGGAAATGGAGCAAGTGTTGCTACGCCGGCCGTAGGAGTTTATTTTCTTTCATTGCCCAGTGGGCTAGTACTAGAACTCAATAATCGTTATTTTGTTCCCGCCTACGAAGAGTATTATTTCTATTTCTGCATTAGATGTTGATGGATTTTCTTTTTACGCTTGAGAATAATTTTGTTCTTTTCACGTGATGGAATCTTTTATGGTATCAGGCATACTTAGCAATGGTCTCTACATATTAGATATGAATGTTGACGCATTTAATATAAATAAGAAGAAAGCCAAAACAAATGACTTGAATAAATCCTACTTATGGCATTGTAGACTTGGCCATATAAATAAGAATCGCATTTCCAAACTCCATAAAGATGGAATGTTGGATCAATTCGATTACGAATCGTTTGATACATGCGGCTTGTTTACTTGGCAAGATGACAAAGTCACCTTTTAGTGGCAAAGGATAAGATCCAATGAATTTCTTGAGCTCATACATACCGATGTGTGTGGCCCAATGTCAATTCAAGCCAAAGGAGGATACTCTTATTTTATCACTTTCACCGATGACCATTCACGCTATGGTTATATATACTTAATGAAGTTTAAATCAAGCCTTCAAAAGTTCAAGGAATTCGTATGAAGTGGAGAAACAATGGGTAAAGAAATCAAAACACTTCGATCCGATCGAGGAGAATACCAGGATGGAGAGTTTTAAGGTTATTTAAAGGAGAATGGGATTCTACCTGAATGGACCCCTCCAGGGATGCCTCAAATGAATGGCATATCTGAGAGGAGGAACCGTACTTTGTTAGACATGGTACGATCCATAATGAGCTATGCAGTTCTTCCAAAATCATTTTGGGGGTATGCTCTAAAACCGCATCCTATACACTGAACCGAGTTCCATCAAAGACGGTTGAATCCACACCATACGAGGTATGGCATAAGAGGAAACCGAGTCTAGCCTATCTCAAACCTTGGGGTTGTCCGACTTACGTGAAGAGGATGATGCCTGACAAATTAGAAGCTAGATCTGACAAATGTCTATTTATGGGTTATCCTGTGAAACTCCTAGAGGATACCAATTTTACCATCCTGAGGAACAAAAGGTGTTTGTTGCCAGACTATCCACTTTCTGGAGAAAGAGTTTATTCTCGGATAAGGTCGGTGGGAGTAAGATTGATCTTGAAGAAATTCGAGAACCACTTACGGATAACAAATCGATTGATGGAAGTAGAGGACTTTCCACACGCTAGATGTGACACCACCTCTACCGTGGGACACACTAGCACCTCGCAGATCCACCAGGAACGCCGTGAACTCAGGAAAGGTATCAAGCGTGTATCTCATGGAAGATGAGGACCCTAACTTATGAGGAAGTGCTATTAAGGCATGACAAAGAGAAATAGCTGGAAGCCATGAATTTTAAATGGAATCCATGAAAGACAACCAAGTTTGGAACTTAGTTGATCCACCCGAGGAATAGTTCCTATAGGGTGTAAGTGGGTCTTTAAGAGAAAGACCGACATGGACGGTAACGTGACTACCTACAAGGCTAGGTTAGTGGCAAAGGTTATAAGCAAAGACAAGGAGTTGACTATGATGAAACCTTCTCACTGCTTGCCATGTTGAAATCCATTAGAATTTTGCTTGCTATTGCAAAGATACCATGATTACGTAAATCGCAGATGGATGTGAAAACAACTTTCCTTAACGGGAACTGTCTGAGGAAGTGTATATGACATACCGAGGGTTTCACAACCAATGACGCCGGAGGATGGTGTGTAAATCGCAAAGATCCATTTATGGATTAAAGCAAGCTTCTCGAGTTGGAATCTTCGCTTGATGAGATAATCAAACAGCTTGATTTCATCAAGAACGAAGATGAGCCCTGTGTTTACAAGAAGGTTAGTGGGAGTGCCATTGTGTTCTTAGTGCTTTATGTGGATGACATATTGCTCATAGGGAATGATGTGCCTATGTTACAATCAATAAAGCTTGGTTATCCAAGAACTTCTCAATGAAGGACTTGGGTGAGGCAAACTATATTCTAGGAATAAAGATCTATGTAGATAGATCTAAAAGGTTGCTTGGTTTGTCGCAATCCACCTACATAGACAAGATGTCAAGAGATTCATCATGGAGCTGTCCAAGAAAGGATTGCTACCCATGTCACATGGGGTCTACTCCGTCAAGGAATGAGTCCTAAGACAGAGGAGGAAAGGGCACAAATGAGTAAAGTCCCTTATGCTTCGCAATTGGGTCTATCATGTATGCCATGTTATGCACAAGACCGCATGTCTCGCACTTCTTAGTATGACTCGTAGGTACCCGGTCCCAATCCAGGTGATGGTCACTGGATTGTTGTCAAGAATATCCCTAAGTACTTAAGACGCACTTCAGGGATATGTTCCCTGGTTTTCGGGAATCATGATTTAATATTACGAGGTTACACACGATGCCGCTTCAAACCGACAAGGATAATCTGCTCGTAAGTTTTAAATTTATTATTTTACCGAACACCCCAAGTGCAAAGCACGCTGTAGTGGTATTACCGGTCGCCCAAGGAATCGAATGATGTCGAAAACAAAATACGCTTAATGTACCGGTGAATTGTCACGATAAATCTAATTAAAATAATAAAGTTCCTACAAATTCTATGGTCCTAAATAATTTCTATTAAAGTAATAAAACAAAAGAGATCAAATTAACATTAAAGGAAAATTGAAAAACAACAAATTAAACCTAAATAAGCTATTGAATCTAAAATCCAAATTGCTATGAAAATTACCGACTTTCTTCTTAATGTAACGAGACAAGAGGGCAACAAGGATTCTACCAAACAACCACCACCCAACTAGTTTGTGAGATGAATCAAATTTCTTGGTGTGATCTAACTTAAATCCAATCAAATTTCTTTAATCAAATTTATTTGGTTTCTGCTCCTTTCTCAAGTGAAACAAAATTAACAATAAAAGAACATGATCATGAGTTCGCTTCGAATCTCCTACCCAATTAACAATAAACTAATCTCTCGGAATATCATTAATCAGATCGATCAAGGGTTCTATGTAAATTTAATTCTCATCAAATTCAAAACAACAATCGTTTCATCGATTTTTCAATCTAACAAAACATACATTCAAACAATTCAAAACATCCGATAAAGAAAATAAATTCAAACTCACTAATAATGTTTAATCAAAATCTCCTGGTTGTGGTGATGTTGTAATGGCTTCATCCTCGTTGTCCTATCGCGAATTGCTTAGCCTTCAATCATCTTCGAACTCCAAAGAAAATTGAAAGAAAGAAACTCATGTTTTTGTGTGACGCAGTGCGGTCGCTAGTAATCGCGGTCAGTCGTGTAATGATGTGTTGTCCTTAGGGTTGAGAATACGCCGCTATATATAGGAAATAAGTCGGCTATGCTTGTCTCGGCCTCCGACGACGCTCGTTCAAAAGTGGACGCCCGCCCAAGGTACATAAATTGTTTGAGTCGGGCCGAGTCTTGAGTGGACGACGCCCTATGCAAAATTGGACGCCAGCTTCAGCAAAAACTCCCACATCCTCGACCGATTTCCTCCAGTGGACGCTTAGTCCAAAGATTCCGACGCTCATCTAGGTAAAACGTAACTTCCTCGAATCGAGATCTTCTCTTGGACGCTCGTCCTCCTCTTTGAACACCCGTCCCAATGGACGAGAGCAAACAGACGCTGCTCAAGCATCCATATCTTCACCCAAGCCGACTTGCATCCTTCTTCTTCCACTTAATCTCCCAAGTGAACATCTTTTTAGCTCATATAATGCCATGCAAATGTACCTACAATACGATAGAAACATGCAAATCAGAAACATATATATAGATGGAAAATCATCGATAAAAACATGTAATAAGCTCGAGTTTGCTAGTAAATTGTTTCCATACCCATTCTTTCAATATTTCACTTAAACTCATACTTTTCTATAAAAAGTAATAAAATACGAAGAATATTGTTACGGAATAAAGTGATTAAAAAAACATAAAAATCACCGCTAACAATGACTTTAAGTCGCAACTGGATTTGTTTTCACGCTTAATGGCGGAGCAAAGGAGTGGAAGAGTTCCAAGAAGGAGACCACCGCAGACTCTACAACGGAAGCCGAATACATAGCACCTCGGCGTGCAAAGGAGCGCTTTGATGAAGAAGTTCATTACAACTTGGTGTGGTTCCTCCATTGAAGGTCCAAAGACTTGCAGACGTGATAATAATGGAGCGATATCTCACCAAAGGAACCAAGGTCTCATCGAAGTCCAAACATGTGCTACGGCGCTATCACTTGATTGTAGAGATAGTAGATAGAGGAGATGTAAAGATAGAAAAAGTCCACACGGATGATAACATAGCCGATCCGTTAACTAAGGCATTGTCTCAAGCTAAGCATGAGAAACATGTTCACTTGCACGGGCTTAGGCATATGGGTGATTGGCTTTAGGCCAAGTGGGAGATTTTTGAAAGGTGTCCTAAAACCCAATCGGTTGGACCGGATCCGACCGGGTCGGGTCATTTACGATCTATTTAGTTCATGTAATAACTTTATTATGATTAATAAAAGCACTTATGTTATTATATATTGTTTATCTTCATATTATTTGTTGCATATATATAGTAACGCCCCTAGTATCAATCAGGATAGAGAAACCATGATAGTGATTATGGTTGATGAGATCTCTAATCACTATAACAAGGTTGGTACTTAAATGTCTCTAGTCTTATATATTATCAAATGGGACATTGATAGTATAATCGACTAGCACGTATTGGATGTCTTCTATCTTTTAGAAGATAGGATAGTTCTCGCTCATCAAGTGTAGAGACACTTGGACCGTAGATGTGGACGTGTATTAGAGAATGCGCGACGTTAGATCGACCCACTTATATTAAGTGTCACACTATGTGGCGGTTGTGTAATTATCCTTTTGACCGAGTCTTCATGGCATCACGGTGTGGATTGTCATGCTTTGACACTATTGAGATTTCTCCTAACCACGGGCGATCATGCGGTAGTGATTGGGTATGATATTGAAGCACGCGGAGTATACATGGTTGGTCGTCCGGGAATCGCGTGTCCTATGATCGGGATTGAATATCCGAAATGGCCTTCTTATAAGGAATGTCTAGCTCTCGAGAATCTTTGCAAAGTGGGAGTAAATGTGTTATTCCGAGAGAGCATGATATCCAGATTATAAGATACGATCGCCAATGTATTGACACCGAGATACGATCGTATGGATATTATTACAAATGATAGATTGTAAGTTGCACGGTAATCGCTTCACATGAAAGGTAGTAGTCATTGCTTTTGACTCTTCCGATAATTGGGGTCACGGTGTGTTGCTAGACGCTATCCCATGATCGTTAGGTATGAAGGGCATTTTAGTAAATTGCACTTTGTGTCTACGGCCAACATATTCGGAAGCCTATCGGGTCACACACATATGAACATCGAGTCGGATTAAAATGCGTTATAGTTGATAACCAAATAAGGAAAGTTTATCTCTAGACTATAAAGGTTATAGTGGTAAATTAATATAGTGGTATTTATTTATTATGAATAAATAAAATACAAGATATTAATTATATACAAATTATATTAATTAAAGAATATTCCGAAGCCAATTTATTGGCATATTGGCGCCACTTTTAAGTGTATGAGATACACTTGGATTGTGCACTTTAATTAATAAGATTGCCATAATATTAATATAAGATATTAATTGATTTTGAAAAATAGATTTATGGTAATAAGATAATTATAATCAATATATGATATTGGCAAAATAAATTATAATTAAAGAGATAAATCAATCTAGTTGATTTTCCTTATTTTGTTGGGAAAAGGTTTTCTTCTCCTCCACACATCATATGGGGCGCCACCTCCTCTATAAAAAGGAAGTGGGTGTCAAGCTCTTTTGCACATCACAATTGCAAGAGTTAATAATTCTTGTGTAAAACAGAGAGCTATCCATAGTGAGTTTGTGAGGGAAGAAAAGGTCCGGTCTAGCAGCCGGAGTTTTTCCGATAGCAATCCAAGGAGGATTCCGGCAAGGGGTTCGTGTGGATTAGCGATAGAGGCCGGACGCATTGAACTACTCTCCGTTGGCGGTCAAAGCGACGATCTTATAGATCATCTAAGGTATAACCGTCAAACTACTTAACGTGTTGATGACGTAGATCAAGTGAAATTAAAATACTTAACCACCATAAACCAATACTAGCAAGAGGACTAGTCCATCGTAGTATAGCTATAAATAATCAAGGTCGATCCCACAGGAACCAATTGTGGGTCATTTATATACAAACAATTAATCATTCATGTCAAGGACACGGGCGGTCTACGACCAACAAAAAAGACAAGAAAGATAAAGGACTCGACACAACACAAATAAAGACACGTAATTAACCTCCCCAATTATTAAGTTATCGCTTGGATCTGGTAGATTCTATATAATTAAGCTGTGACTCGACAACTATTAATCCGATTCGTATTTCTTTTATATTGGCTACGGGAGTCATCCCCAAACTAGATCTAGCCCGGTAGGCCATCTAGATCACTATGCTACATCACGTGATTTCGCTTTTTCGGCCTCCATCTCATATGACTCAGACGCTTACAAAACTAGTGGATGCCGATATTAACTGTATTCCTCACCTAGGCAACATTCCTTTGTTCAGCGCATTTCCTAGACGATCGCATCGCCTCCGTCCCATTAACACTAACTTTTAGGTATCATGTTAATCTCACGATTTACATATAACTAGGTGTCGATAATTCCCAAATACGTAATGTATCTAGATCTCACTGAAAGTCCCGGAAGATCAATTCATGAGCCGACCTAGAGCCCTATATTGGTATTTCCTAATAATACGCTAATTAAAACAGACGAGCAACGTAGCCGTAGCCATACCTACTAAGATAAGAAATTCTGTGGACAATCACACCATAAAGACGTGGCAAGATTGACGCGCGAAACCTAAATCTTAGCGCTTCTACATACGTGAACGGATAAAATAGAGATTCATAAAGCAATTATATAGATCTACTAAAAACACGATTGTTGATCATACCAAAGTCTTCTATAGGTCACCGGATGATGACAGATCAAAAGTGTGGATCCTCATAGACAAGCTTAATCCCCACCGCCTCATATCGTATCTCAGATCTACATCGTTCGGTGAAGAACGAACAACCTCAAACGATAAATAATAATTGGGGACTTAATTACAAAGAACAAAGAAGAAATAAATGCAAGAACTTACATAATTGCAGAACTTGCATAAAAACTGCTCTAAGAAAAACTAAGGATTTTATTATAAACTGAGAAAAGTGTCTGAGGTGTATTGTGTGTGTTTTATGGCGTGTAATGCATGCCTTTATTTATAGGGGTTCAAGCTAATTAAGAGATATACATCAAAATATCAAAACAAATAAGTGATAACTCCCGGCCGATCCAAAAAATAGTGGTGCCCCCCCCCCCCCCCCCTTTATGCGTGTGTCAAAGTTGGCGCCATCTTGGATTGGTTTGCCGGCTTTTGTCATGCTTATCCGATCTTTATCTTTAATGCATCCGGATTTCCTTGGATTTATCTTGAGATTTATTTCTTCCATTTGTATTTATCCTCCATAATTATCCCAATCTGCAAAATAGATATTCATCCCAAAATAAATCATATTTAAATAAAAAACGGATAAATACCAAAATATACAATATAAACGGATAAATACCAAGTTATATAATAAAAATGGATAAATACCAAATTATATAATAAAAATCACATAACATTAAATAATCTATATAAACATGTGATTTAATATAAAATATATATTATTAATCTCGTTTTAAGGTCTACGTTGATGACTTTTACGGGTATAATTTGACCGTCATCACGTGTTTATTGCATTAAACGAAGAACGATCTAGAAAAGGAAATCAAATTTTAAATTCCACGGCGTTAAACTAGTGATTTCCTAACATTTTGAACAGATTAATGTTCAACGATTTGGTCAATTAGTTGATCAATTGTTAAAAATACGTGATGATTCACTAATTAAGGTTAATTATCAAGATCATCATACTTTGGTAATTTCCAAAACATTGAAGCAAATCACTATTGAAGATATAAAATCACTTCTTCAATATGAAAAAAATTCCGTAGTGGACGGGTGATGACAATCCATAATGAAGACATTTGTTCTACATTAATAAGAGCCTTTGACAAGGTAAAAACTGAGTATCTATGCTCCTATTGCAATAAAAAGATACAATAGACAAATGTTATTGATGGAGATCACAAGAACGAATCAACATCAGCATATGATGACGAAGTGTCAGCACCAACGTCAGAAGCATCCACCTCAACAACAAATAGTGGATAATATGTAAGCACTTACGCCAGGTGCAATGATATAAAGTCATGGACAAAAATTCTCGGTGGAGAATAAAGTAAAAGCAAAAAGAAAAAGTTTGTCGCCCACAAGCATAATCGACAAATACATTTAACTTTTAGCTTTCCTTTTACGCCAAAGAATGACGAATGTAAACGAATATTCGCTTGTGAATTATTCGATCCTTCCTTCATTACTCTATAAAATGAGGAAGTTCTAGCATTGGTAGATATCTCAATTTTATGCATATCATAGTTTGCATCCTTTCATATTTGTAATCCTAAAGCATTATGATGAGTGAGTATTCTCTCCTATAATGGAGATGGCAACACCATCATGATATGTATTAGTTTCTAGTGTGTATGTAAATATGTTTGTTTTGAATAAAATTTGTCTTTACAAATCCAATTTCTACATATCCCATGATTCAATTGTTCTGAGAATCTGAAGTAGCTGAAGCGTCGTCGGAAGAGTACCGCCAGGCAGGAGGCCATTAGGGAAAGTGTCCATAGGCGTTGCTATTGGTGCGGGAGCAGGGGAAAGTCCAGGGGATATGGAGAAGGAGGAATTGTTTTGATAAAATTTAGACGATTCAAATGCAATGATCATACATAGGAAGGAGCTGTACATTTGATGGTGCCATCTTCATTATAGTTTCATAAATCAAGGGTACACCCCGTTAAGTTATTCCGCAGAATACATACCCTCGTATGTAACTAAAAATCTTGGTATCGGAGCCTTGTTTAAATCCTTAGGGAGAAAACTAAAAATGGACCCCGGTCCATTAAGTCCAAATAATTCTGATGAAGAATCAGAAAGTCACGAGTGTCAACTCGTCCGACATGAATCCTCTACTGGATTCAATGCTAATGTAACAATTCAAAGAAGAATTATTATCTAAGATTAAAGCTTCTAAACTAGAGCTTAAAAGAAAAATCTTTAGAATGCCTAGCTTTATAAGCAATCTTTTAAAAGAGAAAACAAAATATATTATTTTGTTAGTACTCGAGAGTTCTCTGTAGACACTAAGGATGTCGAGAGAGAATATTTACCTCTTATTACCCAACAAGAGATAAATAAAAATCTTCCTAAAATAAAAGAAGAACATAGATCTACAATTAGTATGGTCCATCTTGGAGCCATAAAAATTTGTATAAAATCTTAATTTCAAGAAGGCATAAATACGCCTATTAAAATTGCGTTAATCGATAATAGGATTAATAATAGAAAAGATTGTGTTCTAGGTGCAAAAGAAAAGGTAACCTAGCCTACAATAAATTTATATTTGCAGCTTTATCCTAAGTTTGGGCTTAGTATACATAGAAAAATTTAGATAAAGCCTTATCACTTATACATCACTTGAAAGAGAAGATCCGATGAATGAAGGTGATAAATCTTTTAGTGTAACTTACTTAATAAGTTATGCTTTAACCAATAGTCATCACAAAGATTGACTATAGAAAACTCAATACATCTACTAATAGGTTGCGCCCACATACTTCGTGGTGAGTAACACCATTCGTAGTGCCCTTGAATACTGATGTAACAAAGATAAGCTAAGCTAGAAACCAATAGTGACGACATGTTGATGAGCATGAAGTGAACCCTAGAGTTGAGTCGGTCTCATAAAGATAACCAAATCTAATAAAAAGAACCTTTTCGTTGTAAAAAACTTAACTAGTCATTAGCTTCTTTCTCTTTACTAAGTACCTATGTACTTACCTCACTTGCATGTTTGTTTTGTATGTATTGTGGGGTGAGAAGACGAACAGATTGACCATGAGCATGTTGAGGATGATACGTGATGATGATGATGATGATGATGCCTTGATGATGCTTTCTTCTACTTTTTTTCATAAACAATGTTCTAGTCTATGTTGTACTTTTATTTCATGTTTGTAAGACAAGCTTGTTGTCTCCTTTCTTTTAAGACTTCGTACTTGTAAGACTTTCGCGTTTCATTGTTGTAAGTTAAACTTTCTATCTTTAGTACGCTGGACTTTCCATTCTAGTAGCATTTATGTTTAAACCCGAGTCTTTTTATCTTCCGTTTTACTAAACTCGATACGACGTAGAAGAGAATTACGTATAATATTGAATTTATTTGATATTGTACGAGCCGAACGTTTTTTTTCCGGATGAGGACTTGGTATCCGGAAACAGGGCGTGAAACATTACCACATCTTTTCAATAAATTTGTTCCACAAAAATGATTCACCCACTTTAAAATGACATGTCGTCTGTCCACTGTCAGGTTGGAGGTGAAAATAGTGGCAACCATTACGATTGCTCTTAAGTAACAAGAAGGAGATTGACAACATTTGTAAAAAGTAAGCTGTAATGGCTTTATAATATAGACAGTACTTCAAGGGAATCACTTTATACCTCCACTTTTGGATTACATCATTGCTGGGCATGAAGAAAAGGTAATTGAAAACAGAGGCACTATTTGCTAATCCTCTTTATCTTTATCTATTTTTTAGATGTGGACCAATAAATGGGTGGAAAAAGGTTACTATTAGTGTAAATGGAACGACCCTGTTATTCATGAAATCTTACTCATACTGACTCGCAAGAGAGAGTTCGACTTTATCGGTGTTTTTCGAGTTCAAGCTCGAGTCGGCAACTCGAATAATTAACCGAGTTGATCTCGACTTTTAAAATTTAGTAATCGAGTAGCTCGCGAGTTTATCGAGCTTGATTAAATAATTACTTAATTAATTAAATTTATTATAAAATATTATATTTTTTGTCATGTAAAATATATTACGAGTCAAGTATTAGACGAGTCGAGTCTGATCTCTTCATATTTCATTAAAATTAAATGAATTCTCAAAAATAATCGAAATTTACGAGTCGAAATCGAAGTTATATCGAAGACTAAATGTTTCGAGTTCGATCTTGTCTTTTACGACTCGATCAAACTTGAGCCGAGTTCGATAATTTGACTTTTAATCAAGTCGTCTTTCAATTTCGAATGATGGAAAGATCGACTGACTTTACCGATTACGATCTAGTCACTACAGCCGCCTTAAGGGTATTTCTTCGCACTTTAAGTGGACGATTCCATGCCACGTGTTGAATATGAAATCAAATACGCGAAACACGAAAGACCATTATGAAAGGATGATTTGTGGTATAAAAATCCACAAGAAATATAGCAAATTTTCCACACAAAAAATACTAGGCTTGCAAATACTACATCATCGCTGAACGTAATTTTTAATGTCCAATCTTGGTAAGCTAGTAAGCCAGTACTTTTCTTTTGTTGTCACTGTGTTGTGGTGCGTGCACAAATGCTGATGCAATCAGAGAATGATGAGTTTGATTAGATGTCGAATCGTATGAAAACCGAGGAATTTGAGTACACTAGGTGCCCTTGCAACTTTATGAATCATTTTCCCTATAGTGAAGTATTCACTGATTTTAGTTTGCTGGACGGATATGTTTGTCCTAGATAATCTACTTTGATTGATCTTTTCTGTGTCCTCTACGTCTTACAACAGCTGCTGGTGTAGATTACAGTTCGGTGAGTGACGAAGAATGGAAGAAGCGGCTCACACAGGAGCAATTTTATATAACCAGGCAAAAGGGTACTGAGAGGGCTTTCACAGGGTATGTACCATATCTTTTCGATTTTCCTGTGGGCTTTCATCCATTGGCTTTTTCGTAATCTTAAAAGATTTTATACTGGAAGAGTAACTTGGCTCTTTCAATTGTGACTTGATTGCATACATGATACATATTTCTAATGTAGGAAACATGACATTTTTTGATTCTTGAAGTAATGTATCACATTCATATTTCTAAAGCCATGATTTCACTAAAGGAAACAATATACAGAAATGCATATGTAGATAGAGTGACGCTGATTGAGTTGGTGGGAGAAAACAAGAGAAAAATGGCCATCTTCACTTGTGTTTTTTAGTTTTCAGGCTGAACGAAAATGGTGAATATAATCGTTAACCCATCCAATTCCACTTTTGTCTTTATATCTATAGTAGGATATTTTGCTCGGGCATGCCTATTGCCCACAACACATACATACGACTTTTTTGCTCAAATATTCCAGATACCTACATGTGTATAGACTTCGTTGTCTCTTCTTTGTGTGGTTGCATCTAGACGCTGTTTGTATATGTATATACATGCATTATCCACTATTCTGTTAAATTCATCTAGACACTTATGTAATAAACAGGGAATACTGGAACACAAAAACATCCGGAACTTACCACTGCATTTGCTGCGACACTCCCCTCTTTTTCGAGTAAGTATATGTATATGTCCACCACCGGTCTTTCTTTCCTATCCTTTTTTGTGGTACCACAAAGCGGACCCGCATTTCTTTTGCAGATCATCTACTAAGTTTGACAGCGGAACTGGATGGCCATCTTATTATCAACCAATTGGGAATAACGTGTCCTCCAAGTTAGACCTGTCGATAATTTTCATGCCTCGCCAGGAAGTTTTATGTGCAGCATGTGGTGCTCATCTTGGCCATGTATTTGATGACGGTCCTCCACCCACAGGAAAGTGTTACTGCATTAACAGGTACGCGTTTTTTTTTGCACTGTGATTAATTCATTTTCATTTACGCAATTTTAACTTCCAATGAATATGGTAAATGATGCATTGAACCCGGCGGGTAATTTACGTGTATGTGCTTGCAGTGCATCTCTTAAACTGAAACCTGTGTAAAGTGTTACGATGAAGAAGAAGTGCTGGAAGAACTCTGTATTATCATGTAACTCCAACAGGAATTGAAGTAAATTTACATCGATATTGTATTATGTGTAAACATAAGAAACAACCAATATTGGTCATTTGGAACTCTGTATAGCCATTTTACACAATTACAAGTATTCATTCAACACATGTATGCATAGTTTGTTGCCATTCTCAGTCATGCTTTTCAGTTAAGTTGTTCTGGGGCTAGAGGTTGAGTCTGCTGTTTTATAGACATAAATTACCATCATGACGTATAATATTTTGCTTTAAGCTCCGGGTGCACCGATCAACCTACTGACTAATCCAGTTCGTCGGTCCAGTCGTGTCCTGCAAGGTCCAACACTCACTCAGGGGTAAGACATAAAGAAATAGCTTTTTTTAACACGACGCCTTTAACAAAATCGAACCGCCACTTCCTAGTCATTTTTAAACCACATACTACTTGAGCGAAACAACTTCGTTCATGACGTGTAATCTTTACACGTGCGATTCAGACAAATCTACAAAACAATATGGTAATTGGGACAGACACACAGCATGATAGTAGGAGGGCTGATCCCCACACAATGGGAAAAAAAAGTATACATAAAAATTATATATATAATATGGTCTTATTCATTATGTCATTCCTATCCATCCCACCCGATTATCTTAATAAAATTCACTAGCCCATTCGAGAGTAAAATCCTGGAAATTCATACTTATGCCAAACGATAATAGAGCAAGAAGAGTTGGAATCAAGACAAGAGGCTTACAATAAATTATTCTATTATCAGACCGATACAAGGCTATTAGTCGGGGTGGACCTATCTTTACCAAAGCAACGCGAATTTGCATAGAGATTCGAGATTTTTTTTTAATATTAAATCAATGTAGTTTTATTGTTAAAGGAAGATACAACCATTTCTGCTCCATTCAAGGAGAGATTCTACCAAGCAGACTCCATATCATCTGGACCAATCACGAGATGCCATGTGTCCTTTTTTTTAAACCTTATTATAAACTCACCTTAATTGTAATTTAAAAAAAATGATGGTTAATTATAATTTTCCAACGACCATTATTTTTATATAATTTTACTTTCTAATTTTTCTTTTATTCTTTTACAAAAAAACCCTCATTTTGCCTGTATTTTTCCCCAAATCAAACCAAACCCCGCTCCCAATCTCCATTGCCTTTGGTAAAGATGCCGCTCCTTGCTGCCTGATAACGCTCAACACGGGCGAATAACGACTATTGAAGTGAAAATAATGGCATTAGTGCAGATTGATGTTGTATTTCGGATCCCGTCGACAATCGGATGCTTTTCCGCCTTCTTCTTCTCGAGAATTTTCAATTGTATCGCAGCCGAAGTTCAAATGCAACCATGGAGCAACTTGATAACATCTCCTCAAGTGCCTTTCAACCTCCTCCGCTGCAGTAAAAAATGTGACGCCTTCTTGGATATCGAATTTTATTCGAAAAAAACGGTCGGCACGCATATATTCTTTTTAATCAAAAGAATATATACATAAAACTTTACGCCAACATAATTAGAGTACAAACCGAAATAAAAAAGCTAACTCGAGAATGCCAAAAGAGAAAACTATGATCGCAACAATTCCAAAAAAAGTCTAAAAGGAAACAAAATGACAAACAACAAAAAAAATGAGTGTTGTTTACAACCATACATATCCCAAATTAAAATAATTCAAATGTACTTAAAGGAATAGGTTCCAAAGTCTATGAATCTCTCAGCTTCACGATGTTTACAAGTTCCAACATATTATTAAATAACACAAATAAGGAAAACATCATCTAGCTTTTTCCAATTCTCATGCCGCGGCATCATCATAGCTATTATCTTCTACCGCCAATCTTCTTGGGAGGAGAAACATAATAATAAAAAGAATAATAAAAGGAGTAAATACTTCAGACTTAGTAAGGCGTGACACGCACGCACACACACACACATATTGGAAAAATTAAATTCGCTACCACATAATAAGTTATAATAAGAGCTCACTCACCCTCTAATAGCTCACATTAATAAAACCTCGACCACCAAGGGTTTGTTACGTTATATAGTCTAAGGACACTTCGCCTAATAAAGGGTATGCAATGGGACATGTTCAGAAACTCATATGGCACGGATTGTTCCGTGTGGACTGTTAAATACTGCGAGAAAAAAAAAACGTCCCTTACCATGAACTATAACATTTTAGCTTTTAGACGCAACACGTATTTTTATTACAAGGTTAATCTACCTAATACGCCGAACCCGTAAACGAGGCCACGGATCCACTTTGGGCCTACTATATGTAGGCCCAATAACGGATAGGGCCCTCGGCCTAATGAGCCCGTATAACCATTAGCTGGATTGGGCCGGGTATGTTCAAGCCCGCGTAAGATCCTTGTGACCCATGTCATTGGGTAGGCGACAAGTAGCGATCACCAAGCCTTCAACCAGCCATACACTACGCGATCTGAAGCACTAGGGGACAGCTAATCCGCCCATCAGCACATAAGTCCGCCAGCTCGGACAAAGCCCGCTTCTCTATGCGAACATGATTTCTACTTGACTAAGACACAAGGCAGATCCAACCAAGTGGTCGGGTATCGGGTCCGTCCGTCACGAAGCTGCCATGACTGCTGTCAAGATTAATTATGTAAAATCATATTTAATTCTGTCTTGTCATACTTAGCCTAATTGTCATTAGCAATGCCTATATATAGCAACTCATTGTAACACATAAAAGGGATCTGAAATATACACAAAGCAGAGCTACTCTGCCAATTCGTCGAACATTGAGCCCGTTGTCTTGTTCTTCATATCTTCTTCATATATTTCTTCACCACCGCCGTGCACCACCGGCGAATTCACACTTAAATAGCCAGATATCCACCATCAAACACCGTTATAACCACCGTGATAAATCCGACATTATCACTAACCACCTAAGTTCATTAATTAGTCCTAGACCATTCTAAACTAATTACCTACCACATTGTCAAAGGTAATGTTAATGTCTAAATCAGCATCCCGCAAGGCCTAGACAACCGTCTTTCGGTACTCCCACATTCTTCCCGAGAGCATTTCTCGCCTAATCTCTAGCCTCCCGATATTCGACACGATAATCTGATCGATCTGATTGTGTCTTGTAGACCTCAATTACAAGTTTGAATATAATCAAGTTGTTGTTTAGAATCCAGATTCGTCTATAAAGGGTAATAAGGCTTACCTTTTTTTAAGATATGGGCTCGGTTCTGATTAAGGCTTGTTTAAGACATAAAAATATGTTTTTTGTAGGAATTCAACTTAGTTTTAATTCATTATTCATAGATTTGCGTAAAAAAATATTTGGTCATAGTGATCATAGATATTGTTCATCTTCGAGGTAAGAATGTCTTCTTATAAAATAGACTTGGTTTTTAATGGTTTAATTCTAACGTTTTTCTAAGTTTGCCACGTAACTTGTTAATTTAGGACTATGTGCATGCATTTTACCGGTACCTATAAAAGCGTAACTGAATCTGAAGATTGTTCAAACTCGCCCGGCCAGCCAAAGCGAGCCAGGTTGTGTCCAAGAACAACTCTGGTTCTGTTTTACGTGATTTTTCTATGATACGAAGTATTTTCAAGTATCTTGTATTTTTGGATTTTTTCCGCAAAACGTTCTTATACTTTTGTTATGCTTAGTAAATGGAGACTAAGTTCTAGAAGTTGGGAGTTAGTTTTGGTATTGACCTTTTATGTGCTACCATCGGTGGGTAGAAAGATGTAAACAATGAATGTGATTTATGTGCTATTATGTATCGCACTATTGGCTCATGGGTGGGTTTCACCATAGAATTATAACCTTGAATACTCGGTTAAAACCTTTTCCTATATATAATTATGTAGGATACACAAGACTATACGACATACACGTACGTAGGATATGCAAGCTACGTATGTAAGCTCTGTTTTAGTATTGTAACAATGTACAAGTAATATGAACATGTACGCAGAAGCACATGTGATACGTATGATCATATTTTGTTATGCATCACCCGTGGGCTTTTAAAGTACTCTAATATATTGGGATATGCCTTTTTAAACTTTTTTTCTATAAAATTTACTAAGAAGATTCATGTAATGTCTCCTGGCTTGATAAACTTGCATGTCTCTTTTTGATTTTCCAACATCTTTCTATGCAGTCCAGAATGGTCACTCCTTTCGTTTGGAATAAGAAGATATGTATGTACCTAAAAATATGCTGGAGAGCTTGAGTAGCAAGTTTAGGATGGAGTTCAAGAAGTTTAGTTATGGTTAACTGGTTGTTTTTGTTTTGTTTCCTTTGAATAAAGCATGCATGCCAAATTTGATATATCAGTTTCATTTTCATTTTTGTTGAGATGTATCGGATTTAATTGCATGTGGTCTCAGATATTTATGAATCTAGTTATGGCACTAGTAATATATTGTTGTGTTGTATTCTTGACTACCATAAGGTCTGTCCTCCGCGCTTTTCTTTATTACTTTGATAACTTTGTCACCTTACACATGAGTTTTAGGTTTTTCTCTATTAGTCACATGTTGAACGCTCCATTTTCATATAATGACTCAGTATTCGCAATGAGCGACGTTACATATGTAGTGATATTTGGTTAGCTGTTGATACGTAATGGGTAGTGAGTAGTGGTGTTTAGTTGGTTGTTGGTGGGTACCAGGTAGTTGTTACAATAAAGAAAAGTAGGTGCAACAATAAGGGTGTAAAAGTTGAATTAACTTTGTATCAAAAAATTCAAAAAAGAATTTGTAAAGAATATCAAAGCTCTTTGTATATTAGGAATAGCTATACAATTAAATGTTTATGAAAATTTGTAAAAGTTTCATATAATTATATTTTGATTAAATATATAGCAAGATACGTGGATATTCTTTGTAGAATTTTATTCCTTTATACATTCATGAATCACTCATATATCCAACACCAATAAAATTACTTTCGTTATTTAATACAATACCAAATATTTTAAATAAAATATTTGTTGTATTTTTTTTAAAAATAGATACAACTAGGTCTGGCAAAATTTCCTGAAATCCTGACCCAACCCGACTCCCATCTCGCTCCTTCCTAAATTTTCACATCCCGAACTTTTCCCTACCCAAACTTTTCAGGAATTGTGCGCATCCCGACTATAATTAATCAGGAAATATTCGAGCACATATACACCCGACAAGCATCCCGACCCGTCCCAAATAAAATAATAGTAAATTTCATAACTTTTAATTTAATGAATAATGTCTCATTATCTTTAAAATTACCCGGTTATTATTTTATTATTCCAATTTTGCAACTATATTTTCCACATATACCACGTATATATGTCTCAACTTTCGATTAATTATTGTATTTTTACGTTCAAGATTTTTCAACTTTGTGTCAATTTCAATCGTGACGAGCTTATATTTAGTCATGTTGCAAATAAAATATGTATCTACTCATTTTTAACATAATATGGTAGACCTTGATCATTATTTTTTATACCGCTATGTTGTGTTTATTGTTGTTATATATTTCACAACTAACTTTTTGTTTTACTTAATAAAAAGTCAAATAAGTTGTCATAGTCTTTATGATTTTTATAAGTTGAGTTTGATTTCAACAAAATCATAAATCGGCAAAATCCAATTGATTTTTCACCTTCAAAACGTGTCCCAAAAGTTGAAGAAAAAAATTAAGTTTATTGTTTAATAAATTTGATGAAAGAAGTAAAGTAGTAATATTTTTCGGGATATCTTCTCCCGACCGGATACGATCCCCAACATTCAGGTCCCGACACTTTTCAAATAGGAGACTGAGTAAAAAATAGATTCCCAAATTCTGTCAGGGTGGTTACGTAATGATAATGTCGAAATTATCTCGGGTGCTTAGCGGTGGTGTACATGATGGATATCAAGCTATGAAAAGTGTATGAAGGTGGTGCTTTCCGGCGGTGCATGGCGGTGCTACCGAATTTGTGGTGGTGAAAGTGGTGGTGCAAGTATAATTTAAGATAAACAGTGAACTGGGCAGAGTAAGCCTTAGTTTTTCATTAATTCCTTGTTTCAAGGTTACAAGAGGCCCTATTTATAAAGAAAGAACCGACTTGAGTTTCACATATTTACAATAAAGGACAAAAGTACAAGTGATATCTATCCATAGTGGCGAGCTCATGACTGGGTAGGCGGATTGCATCCTTGACGCACCTCGGCCGGCTTTCATGTCCTTGTCCTTCCTTAGTCGAATCTGTGGTAGTCTCTTTCTACTATTCAAGGGCGTGGTCCTTGACGGACCCAATGAACATCAACATCATGTGGTTCGGGCCCTAGCTTCGGAAGGACTTACACGGCCTCGTATGGTCATTGGTGGGCTCATCCGTGGATCGCTTGTCCGACGGACTTGTCCCGATCGACGACCGACCACCTCGAGATAGGGATCCGCGAGCCAAGATGCGGATCGTGCATATCAATGCCCTCTTACTCCGTCCCTTAATACATTTCCTCGAAGTGCAAGGCAGGGAGTAAATTGGCTCTGGGATATGACATATCAATTTACCCCATGTGGGCACGAAGGTCGTTGATCGACTTCGCTTGTAGGTGGGCGATGTGGTCATGGAATGACTTAGCCTCATGTGGGCATTAGGGTCGTTGATCATCCTCGTCTATCTATGGGCTATATGGTCATGAGGTGACTTAGCCTTATGCGGGCGTTAGGGTCGTTGATCGACCTCGCCTATCTATGGGCTATATGGTCATGAAGTGACTTAGCCTTTTCTGGGCGTTATGCCTTTTCGTTCCGTTCTGTTAAGCGGGTGGATTTATCGTTGTCATAGCGTCGTGATGTGACTTGTCTTATATGTGGTCGCCGGGACCAGAACTGATGGTGGCGGCTGGGCGCGTCTTGAGAGGAGTGTTTTCGATTTTGTTGGAGACGGGACGGTCAGCATGACGGGTTGCAAGCTTTGATTGGTTGCAGACGTTTTGTTATCAGTCCCATAATGATGACGGTTTCGATTATCGTGGGATAATGATGATGGTAGTTTATGAATTTTGAAAAGACCGCGCGAACCCTGTCCGTACGATTTATCCATCTCGGACGGTTAGATCAGACTTCGTCCGCCTATATAAAGGTGTAAATCCCTCCAACCCAACACTTTATGCAATTCTCATTTCACTATTGCTTGGTTCCTCGCAAAGATTTGGAGTTTCACGTCAAAGGTTTGAGGTTTCCGGCGGTTATTTGAAGATTCTGGCCATCTTGTCTCCAGATCCCCTTAAACTTTGGGCTATCATCCAGGTATTTCCCTTGATCCTCTTCATGTTTCGTTTTCCTGTGTTTGATCCTCTCTCATTTGCATTTGTATGAGTCATTCATGCCTTTGGAGTAGTTTTAGGTGTCGAATCTTCGAACTTTTTCTTGAATGTATTGAGACATGCTCTTCGTATTTCACTGTGCATCCCTCTTTTCCCCGAGCCTTTGAGTAGGGGTATTCCTTATCTTTCGTGTTCGCTTCTTTTATTTAAATATATTTTTGGGGCTTTTGTTAGCAGCTTGATCCTTAAAAAGAAAAACCGGGGGGGAAAAGGCATCGAGGCGGATGGGTTCATCCGTTTCGGACTGACTTTTATATGTCGTGGGTGATTGATGTTCTGCCTTCCCTCTGAGTTTTGCAGGATGTCAGGAAGTGAGAAGACTGTTAGCGATAGCTCCGACGACAATTAGGGGGTGTATGAGTATGCTGTGGAAGAAGAAATTGATGATTCCAATGTTGGTGAGTCCATCAGAGTAGATTTCGGGGATGTACTTAGGGGCGTACTGGAGAAGGCAGGTCAACTTGTCGATGAGGACGGCCCTTTCGGTGTCGCTGAAGTGGTTGCTCAGCATGGCATGACCACCCATCTGAGGAAAAAGAAAAAACAGGCTCGGACTGTACGTATCGACGCTGACGAAGGGGTCGGCGTGAGCGGCTCTACTGATAGAGTGTATTCTGGTGTTGAAGCCGATGTCCCTGGTGGATGATTTTGTAAATTTGATGATCTTGAGTTACCCAGCGCGATAGAGACACCTCCTCGCCCCAAGAAGAGGAAAAGGGCACGCTGGCTCTTTGGAGGTGCAAGCGAGGTAGGGATGACACTCACTTGGCAAAAACCAGTAAGAAGAGATCCTCGACTCCCAACAATCCACGAGGCCAAAGCCGATTTTGACAGGGTGGACGAGCTCGAAAGACGGATCGAGAAAGAATGGTTGCGGGTCCGTGATAGCAAGGACCTTACCGCGCCTCTCACAGATTACAACATTCTAGAGCCTACAATTTTACTTCGCTTCAGCCTGCTCGAATCATCGACCCTAACGGCGGCCCCACCAGGTTTCAAAGATTTAGCTTTGCTTATGTGGCCCGATGACTCCTGATAATTCACTTTGATAATTTTTATGCGGGTTTGTGGCCTCCTTTCAACCCTTTTCTTGTTCACATAATGAATCATCTGGAAACTTTTCCGATCGACTTTGTCCCGAACGCGGTGCGGGTCATCATGGCTTTCATTATCCTATTCAAGATGAACATACAGGAGTCGTCCCTGGGGCTTTTCAACGGGTTCTATAGATTTAGCAGCACAGGGGTTCCCAGACAGGTTTCCATGAGGACGCAAGCCCCACGTTTATTCTTTAATCCCCAAAACAAGGTGCACAACTGGGGTGAGCGAGTCATGAGGGTTGAGTCTAGTGTGGGTTGGCCTTTTCCTCATTTTAAGTCGAGAGCAGGAAGGGGGTTGTCCTGGCCATTCTTCGGGGTCTAACATTAGGAATAAGACTTCGTCAAATTTCTCCTGGACCATGTTGTTTCTGACGGGGAGTTCCAACCGAAGAGGAATGTCAGCTGGGCAGCTCTCTGTGATCCGTGGGGACGTTTTGCCAGCTTGGCGGTTATATCTAGCCCCGCGATTTCACATCCTTTGGTCATGATGGGATTTTCACCAATCCCGACCCAGTGGTGCACCGAGTGTCATTTTGACGAGATGTTTTCCTTTAGAGTCACTGCGCCATGCGTAGGGCGATCTCAAAGAAACGTCGCCGTAATTTTCCTTGCCATTTTAATTTTGCTTTTAATTTCCGCATTATCTCTGAATATCTGTCCTCTCGGACTGATTGATTTTCTTTGGCAGTCGATATGGTGAGTGCCAACAAAAGGCGGGCTGGATAACTCAAATTGGATGAGGACCAAGACAAGGCTCGGAAAAAGGCATTAAAGAGAGTCCCAGCGACGACACCGCCTCTTGTCGATGCCACTGTCGTTCATGTTGCTGCGACCTCAAAGTAAGGTCGAAAGGAGAAGAGTGTGGTTCCGGGGTCTAAGGCCGCAGAAGAGTCTTGCAAGCGTAGCCAGCTCGAGGATACTACCAAGACACAAGAGGTTCGGGCCTCCAAAAAATATAAAACTCCCGCAGCTTGATGCCGAGACTACTGAGGCGGCTGAGGTCACAATTTTTGAGGAGCCTGCTCATTCTGCGGAGTTTGAGGCTGAGGTTGCGAGGGATGCCGTTGACAAGGGCAAGAGGAAAGCTATGGAGCCAGAATCTAAGGCTACCTTAGGCCAGAAAAAATCTTTGCCCGTTGGGTTTATTGGAAAGCCGGCACTGTGGTATGATCGTGATTTTATCAAACCGCCCATTACCACGGAGAAGGGGAGACAGCTGGCGGAGTCGATTTCAGATGTGGTTCCACTATGTAACATTGGCTGGAATTCGCCCCCTGAGGCCCATTCAGCGATCGGAGATGGGATAGTCACCCGAGTTGCTGTGGCTGACGAGTTTGAGCCCGAGCTTAATGCTACCGGCGAGTTTCATGAGCTTGTTGGGGAATATGGCTTGGCTATGAGCATGGTAAGTTTTGGACCGCCTCTCTACTTGTATCATTTTTCCCCTTATTTTTCAATGGTTTGTTGATTTATCTTCTTCCTTCCTTTTTTCAGACCAGTACCCGCCTATTTAGGATGGGGAATGCCATGAATGCACTCATTTTTTGGGATGCGAAACATCAGAGTGCGATGGCTAAAGCTCATTCAGCAGTCAGCTCTGCCCAGCGAGGTAAGGCTGAAGCTGAAGGTAAATTGGAATATGCGAAGCAAGAGAGCGTCCGTTTGTGGGGCTAGAGCACCGGACACAAAGAGCGTCTAGATGTCATCGAGAAGATGTTGACGGGCCGGGATGAGCAGCTTAAGGCGGCCCAAAGTAGGAATGGCGATCTCGAGACAGAGCTCACTGAGTTGAAAAGGCATCTTGTTGAAGACCAGAATACGGCGGAGGAAGCCGGGCCTGCCGCTGTCACTGCCTATAAAGGTAGAGACGATTTCTTAGATATCCAAGAAGCGAGCTTTGATCATGGTTTCTATCGCTTGGCTCGTTGTTACAAGGCCACTTATGGCGATGCTGGCCCTTCCCTCGAAATGATGGCTCAGTGGGCTTCTTTGGTTCAAATGGACCCTACTTTGCGGGTCTTCCATCCCGAAATACCTTATGCTGATGAAGATGTCACCGAATACAACGAGGATCAGCTAAAATATGGTCTTGAGACTTGGGTTCCTCCACCCGCAACGAAATTAACTTGACCACTTTGATCAAATGTGCGTCTAAGAAAACTGTTGGCGATGGTGAGGCCGCAACTGAAGGTGATGGAGCCTCAACTGAAGACGACGAGGTTGACCCTGGGGATGGCGAGAAAAGGGCAGAACAAGAAGGGGACTAGTACCTGGACTTTTCTGACCCCCTTGCCCAGACTCCGCCTTATAACGGTTAGATTTGTTCTTTACTTATTCAAGATTGTAATTCCTTAACTTTTGGCTTCGGCCTTGACTTGTAATAACTTCTCTTTGTCGCACTTGAATTTATTTTAATTTACGGTCGCTTTTGGCTTTTGAATGCATGCTTATTTCCCTTTAATTGGCTTTTCCGAGTGTTTGAATCTACCTTCCTTTTAAGTAGGACAAAATCACCAATTGCAATGAAATGGTTGTGGATTCGCTTATCATGATGCCTTTTCACGGCTTGCTTGTAGTTGACCAGTTGAGCGTAGGATTTTAGCGGCTTTTCCTGTGCGAGGTCGAGCTCGACATGCCGATTCACCGTGTTTTCGGCATAATCGAAGTGTGAGACCCTTATACTTGGTAAGGCTCTCGATCGGGGCCATGGCCTCCAAGCCATAAGTTAAGGCGAATGGGGTCCCGCCCGTTGTTGTTTTGCAGGAGGTTCGGAGCAACCACAGGGCTGCAGGTAAATGGTCTACCCATTTCCCTGCCTTGTCGTCCAGACTTTTCTTTAATACCTTCAAAACTTTCTTGTTGGCATTTTCCGCATGTCCGTTCCCTTGCAGGTTGCATACCGAAGATTGCCAATCCTTGACGTTATGCTCCTTCCAGAACTGTGGCCCGTGGTCAGATATTATCGCTCGCGGGAGCCCAAATCGGGTCTAAACTTGATCTAGTAGAAAATAAATTATGTCATTTGAGTTATTTTTTACCAACACCTCGATCCATTTTGTGAAATAATCTACTGCAACTACGACGTATTCACACCTGGACCGCCTCTTTTTGAGCGGACCGATGAGATCAATACTTTGCTGAAGTAAAGAGAGCCGCGGTATGTTGGCGAAGCGTTGACACTTATCACAGCTCTTTGCATATCTTTGAGAGTCTTCCGCGAGCTTCAACCAATAATATCTACTAATAAAACTTTATGAGCGAGCCAATGCGACTTGAGGATGGCCCCCACACACTCCTTCATGAAGTTCTCTCAATATTCCTTAGACCTCTGCAGGTCGCACGCATCGCTGCAGTGGCCTCGAAAATATTTTCTATATAGGATCCTATTTGGGACTGTATAGCACGTCGACCTCTTCCTCAGAGCTTGAGCCTCCCTTGGGTCCAAAGGCAATGTTCCTGATTTGATGTATGCCTTGATTTCATCTACCCAACAGGGCTCTGACGATTGAAAGTCCATGATTTCTACCCGATTGATAGCCCGTTCATTGATATATTCAACCGTAAGAGATGGATTGTCGAACTCTTCCTTCGTTGTCAACTTTGATAGGTAATCTGCCCGCGTATTCTTCTGGCGTGGTATTTTGATAAATTCACAATAATCGAAGCCTTTTCTCAACCTCTCGATGAGATCAAGGTACTTTTGCAGGATCTCATTGTTTGTTCCATATGATCCCGTTACTTGATGAACCACGAGCTGCGAATCACAAAATACCTCAACATTGTTAACGTTCATAGCTGTGGCGAGCTCAAGGCCTACGATTATGGCCTCATATTCTGCCTGGTTGTTGGATGCGGTGAAGTCAAACCTCAGTGCTTTTTCTATCTCTTCTGAAGATCCTGGTTCGAGCAAGATGATCCCGGCCCCACAGCCATTTCGGCTTGTGGTCCCATCGACGTACAATTCCCAGCAGTGGCTCGGCCGTTTTGGCAGGGGTGCGGCCGAAGTGGTGGGCTCGCTAGTGGGGCGTGAACTATGCAACTCGAGGGTCATTTGCTCACCAAGCTCGTTTACGTGATAAAATGCGCTAAGGCTCGAGCCTTGATAGCCTTCGTGGGTTGGTAGTGTATGTCAAACTCGATAACTCAATTGCCTAATCGAAGCAAACGACTGATAGGTCCGGCTTATGCGATGCTTTGGCGGAGAGGGCTATTTCTTAGAACTATTATAGTATGTGAGGATACGTAGGCCCTAATTTTCGGCAAGAACAACAAGCGAGTAGGCTAATTTTTCTGCATTAAAATAGCAACTCTTAACGGGACTGAGAGCCTTAGAAACATAATAGACGGGGTTTGGAGGGTTCCATCCTCCTTGAAAAGTACGGCGGCAACAGACCGGTCTGAGGCCGCCAAATAAACAAAAAGCTCGTCGCCTATAACTGGGCTAACTAGGAGCGGTGGACTTGCCAGATAAGCCTTGAGGGCCTTGAAGGCCTACGAGAACTCCTCTATCCACTCAAAAGTCTTGTTTCCCTTTAGGATCTTGAAGAAAGGCAAGCACTTGTCAGCAGATTTTGATATAAACCTTCCTAGGGCAATGTCCTTCCGTTCAGCCTCTGGACTTCCTTAATATTTGCAGGCTAATCCATGTTCAGTAGGGCCTGAATTTTCTCTGGGTTGGCCTCTATACCCCTCTGTGTCACCATGAAGCCTAAATATCTTCCGGTCTGAACCCCGAATGTGAATTTTTCCGGATTCAATTTCATTGAATGCCTCTTCACATTGTTGAATTCCTCTTGCAGATCTTCAACGTGGTTTCCTCTAGCCGACTTTTTACAACCATATCATTGATATATTCTTCCATGTTCTTCCCAATCTGGCTCCCAAAAACTTTGTTGACCATCATCTGATAGGTAGAACCAACGCTTTTCAGACCAAAAGGCATCATTTCATAGTAATACATCTACATGCGGCTCTGAATACCGTCATCTCATTTTAACTACTGGCCATCCTCACTTGGTGATAGCCCGAGTACGCGTCAAGGAAGCTTAGTTTCTCAAATCCGGTGATTCTGTCGACCATTCGGTCAATCCGAGGCAGTTCGTAAGGATCTTTGGGGCAGGCTTTGTTGAGATCAGTGAAGTCGACGCACATACGCCACTTCCCATTACTTTTCTTTACCATCACCATGTTGGCGAGCTAGGTAGGATACTGCAACTCCCTGATAATCCCAACTTGAACTAAGTTATCTACCTCGGCCTTGATAGCGACCTCTTTTTCTTTGGAGAATTGGCGTGCTCTCTGTTGGATGGTTCTGTAAGTGGGGTCAACTTTTAAGTTATGCAAAGCAATGTCGGGCTAGATGTCTCTCATGTCTTTCATCTTCCAGGCAAAGGCGTCCAGATTAGCTTTGAGCAATGCAATTAGTTTCTCTTTTTCCTTTTCTGGCCAGCTGGCCCCAATCTTGATCTTCCGATTAGGATATTCTTCGTTAATCATGACCTCTATCAGCTCATCGTTAACGGTGAACTTTGGGCAATCTCTGACCTCCGAGGTGTCTCAAATGACCTTCTTGGGTCCGACACCGTCTTTTGATCACGTGTAAGTCACTAACATCGATATTACTAGCAAGAATACTAGGTCCATCATAGTATAGTAAGGGTGAATCAAGGTCGATCCCATAAAGAAAATGCAACTTGAGTATAAACGATCCTAATCTTAATTAAGAAGACACGTATAAGTGGTCATGGACCAACAATAAACATAAATGAAACATGGTATTCCTCCCCCTCTTCCCACCGATCTACTAACTTGGATTAGTTAATCCTTATGTTTATTTCCTCACATAATTTCCTTAAACTAATCGATCGAGCCTTTAATTTAGTTTTAAGCTATTGGTGTAATTCCTAACCCTATCTACTCCGACCATGGTAGTAGATAATCTATACGCCAACTACCCTCCTTACTTGGTCCGTTATAGCCCATACGCATAAAAAGTAGAATTGCCGGTATCGGCGCTAACTCATACCGCTAACCCTCCTGGCGACTATCGACACTTCGATTAAATGCGTTCTGTGGGTCCATTAAGACTATGTCCTAACTAACACTTCACTATCGATTTCATGTTAATTTACGAATTATGAATACTAGACTGGCCAGACCTATTACTTGTTTTAATTATTTCTGTCATCAACGTAGATGACGCGAATCCTCCAGATTAAGTTTCCTAAATTTTGCCTTGGTAAACCGGTATAGACCGCCGGTTTACCGGGGGCAGCTTTTCTTAATTCTGGATCTACATTGCTCAATTCCGATTAATCAAGTAAATTATGGGGTCGTTAAACATGCAGATTAACTAAAACACGTAAATACAAACAGATCTACCATATTGAAGACAAAAAGGAACGTTCAAAACTTCATACCTTCAACAATTGAGACCTAGCTTGATTTACTCAAGCTAGAGATGGTGAGGAAGGGAATGAAACCAGCAAATAAACTTCAAAATCCTTAAAAGAAATTTATTTCATCAAATTGTTTAATAAAAGATAAAATATGCAAAACTTATGAAAAACTTATGTAATAATCAGTTGATGCGGCCTTATATAGATACAATGGCCGACTTATGATTCTCAGAATCCCTAACCAACCTAGTAGATGCGGCGGATTCAATTTCTTGCTCCCTAAGACCCTCGGTTTACCGGACCTAGCCCACGGTAAACCGGGCTCACTTTTCTTCCTTTTCTTCAGCAGATTTCTTCTTGGACTTCATTCACTTGGCCCAACATGATTCTCTTGATCCAGCTCCGTCCTTAAGTGCTCCAGATTCGGTACATCCTGTAAATCACAAAAAACGAGGAAAAACAGTACCAAATCTTCAGGATAATCACACAGATGCAGAATTACGAACTTGGGAACACACACATAGCATTTAACACATATTCCATATAATAACAAGCCATCTATCCTCTCTTGAGCATAATTCGGGGTGAATAAAGGTATAATTAATGGTACTATTTAGAACACACACTTAGCTTTTGATCGTCCCGAGCAAAAAGGCGGAAGAAAACGAAACCCCGACCAATATTCAAGTTAATTAAAAATAGCTATGCCTCACAAAGTCAAGATCAAGATCATGCCACTCATATCCATCCGTAACGCATTAAACAATATTCATGTCATAAGCCAATGTGTGTGCAAATAACTCCACATCCGCTAGTAATGCAAACAATCTCACATTACGTCAACCCGAAGTCGAACTAACCAGTCTCGAACATGTTTTTTATTAATTAAATTAGCTGGGCAAGGTGGATCGAGAACCGCTTAGGCTCGCGTTTATCGGTCTATGCAATGGTCGTGCGTCTTACGCTCCATCGACTCAAATTTCTTTTGCCAAAGAGAATATGGATGTATATATTGCAATGCACTTCTCTTTCTTGGCGGGTGAACTCTCATAAGTTTATCTATCCTCATGGTCTCACTCATGATAAACTACCGAATCCGAAATTCCTTTGCCCTTATAATCGTTGGTGGAACATTATTCGGGATAAAGCCAGGGTCAACTCTAGTCAAGGCAATGCACTATCGACTACATACCAAGGAAAGTGAGTTATGCGTGCTTAAAATGGTGGCTCAAAATAGAATATACGCTTAATACGCCACTACTTCAGAAGTGGAGACAACTTTTACTCATACATAGTGAAACAACGATGTAATTAATTAACTCCAAAAGATCAAAGATGTCATGTTTTTTTTGAAATTCCGTCGAAACGAATCAAAGTCTAGGTGGTGAACAGGGCATCAAAGATAATATAATAATTTTGGAATATAATGTCAAAAAGCTAAGTGACGTCCCTTACCCCCCCCCCCCCACTTGATCGAAACATTGTCCCCAATGTGTAAGATGAAAAATGAAAATAAAAAGGAACTTAGCTTCGTTAAGGGTGGAGCCAAAGGAACAAATGGATCGCCTCATAATGCATCAAGCGTCTGTAAGTAGTCCTCGAAGAATTTGTGCTAAGTAACTCGAACAAACCAAAAGAATGGTGGTGACAAGAAACCGTATACTAAAATTGCGCAGTAAAGAGAAAATAAAAAACTCGAAACAATTTAAGCCGACAAAATCATTATATTATGAAAATTCTGCTACATAACTAGATAGGAAATAAAAAACAAGAAATGGAAAATAACAACATAAAAAGGAAGAAAACTAGTCCTTATCAGAATAATCCTCCCAGTCATGTATAGGCTCAAAACCGGGAGGTGGTCCAGAACTCGAGACAGCAGTGGTGGAAGATGAGGCTCCGTGACGTGGGGCAGTCCTAGGTGGTGGGGTAGATGGAGGAACGCCGAAAAAGTCTATAATTCTGTTCATTTTGCAATGTAGACTCGCAATATCTTGTGAATGCTCCTACAACAAAGCTCTCTGGGATCGAGGTGCTCAGAGGACCGGAGTATGCTCTCTCTCAGCTTTCTGACCGACCCGTCTTGGTACTCGTTGAACCGACTGCGAACTGATCTTCGGTTTAGGGTCCTCCCAATCGTCACGTACCAGAACTTTGACCTCGTCCTCCAAAGCGAACATGTCAATCATAGGCCCAATGGCAGTTGCTCTCTCTCGGATTTAGTAGCAATCTCATGAATGCGGCTGGCATTAGTAGACCGATGTTGACTGGAGATCCCTGCTCCAGATAGAACATCAACTCTGCCCTTTTTGGTGTGACAGAGACCGTATGCTTGGTCGGCAGAAGGCGGGCACATACAAATCGGTTGACCATATTCCGATCCCAGGATAATTCATTCTCCAGGAAGATGATGGGGCTTCCATGGGGTTGTGCTTCCATTGCACCCCAAAATAATCAGCAATCATCTGCATCCTATCTAAATCTTCAATATTGGTCGAGGTTGTGTACTCATCTGGTCCCACTGGTGGATTGCGAACCCCGAAATGTGCATTGATCCGCTCAATCATGAAGTCAACCTTTACTCCACGGACCATCGAAAATGTAGCTCCTGGGCTATGCGACAGATACGCATAAAATTTCCGCACCACTGTAGCATTGAATTGGCTCGGTGCCTCTGCCATGTCCAAAATATCTTGTGCCTTCATAGCTCCTGGCACTATCGAGCCACAATCTTCAAAATCCACACCGCGCTCACGGTTAACAGGCCGGCCGTTCCAGTGTCCTCTGAACGACTCGTAAATCTCAAGTGAATCGAATTGCTCAACCCCGTCGATTAAGGGATTGGCATCTTCATATAGAAACTGTTGACCGCTTGGACGACGTACGGTTCTGCTATATTTGGACCCATCCTGATTGATCTGAGAGATCGAGGCGATCTTTGATTCTAAAATAAACCCTCGGTAAACCGGCGCTATGCCCCGATTTACCGGCGTAAATTTTTCTCAGTACTTACTGGGACTCTGCTCTGATGGTGGAAGAAGTAAGAATCAGAGTAACTACATCATATAACAAACACCACTCAAAGAACAGGGGATGGAAAAATGGTGTTTTGGGTCTTGAAATGGAAGGAAAATGTTTGATTTTGGTGGAGGTATGGTGGTTATGGGGGCCGAAATTTCTAGAAGGAGAAGAAATGGAGAAATGTTGGTGATTGAAGAAGAAGAAGATTGATGAGAATGATGAATGATGGTGGTGGAAGGGTGTTTAAATAGGAGAAATGATAGAAGATGGAAGGATTTAGTGGGATAGTGGGTAGAGGAGTAATGGGGGTGAGGGATTTGATTGAGGGGATTGAGGTAGAGTTATGGTGGAGTGTGGGAAAATAAAAAGCTGGAAAATAGGGAAAATGGGAAGGATTTGCTGACTGGGTGGTTTCTGATGCAACGTGTGTCCTTCACGTGTCACTGAAAAGTCTGCTCTTAAATATGACACTCAGAAACTGAAAAAACCTAGCTTGGTAACCCGGAGGTTACTCCCGGTTTACCGGGGCTTATTTTTTCTGAGATTTCTCTGCCCTCATGCGCTGCACACTTTAATTTAGCTCTCTGCTCAATCCTGACCTCAAAATGACTAGTTTCTTACTCCTTTTGTTGCTATTTCTGACTCAATCCTAACCTACTTGACTCAAATCCACAACGAGTAAAAAAAACCTTCCCAAAAACCATCGGTTTCAAGCCTAAGGGTGCGGTAGGATGAAAAAAAGCTCGTCATTTCATCCGGCTACTTTTATTGACTCATTCCTAACTTAGGGTTCAAGAGAATAGTTCTGAGTTTAAAGTCGTCAGCTCGACCTACCTTCGGATCTTCACTCAGTCAAAATTTGGGGCTTTAACTCGCCACTTGAGACTCGCATCTTTGAGGTTTCAAGCTGTCATGCACTTCCTTCTCGTCGGTCATTATCTTTTAGGAGTAGCGTCCCCGGTTTCCTGTAGAAACTTTCTGAGCTCTCTTCCTAGCACGCCACTCTTTCTTTGCATGCGTACTAGGTCTGCCTCTGCATCGAGATTTAAACTTTATGCCCAAAGATTCCATATTTTCCACTGTAAGCACTACTCCGTCACTACGCAATACGGAAGGACTAGCTTCCGTGAACGCCTTGCTGTGGTCCTTTTCTTCACGCTCTCTCAGCATTAATCTCATGAATTCTTGCTCACAGGTTTCCACTAGAACCTCTCGTTGCCTATGCCCTTCCTTCTCTATCTCCATGATTTCCACTTTCCCTCAATCATAAGTCATCTTGCAACATTCCGGCCTAATATCTAGGGGCTCTGATAGATATCGCATCATTGTTCAGCCTTAAAGTGATTTCCCCATTATCGAAGTCCATGATTGCTCTACTAGTCGCTAATGGTCTACCTAATAGAACTGGGGCACTCAGATCCTCAGGTATGTCTAAAACCATGATTACGAATCCTCCTGCCTTAATCGTGCAATCCTTTAGCAGGCCGGCAGGCATATCTCTGGTTCGATCGACAAAAGGCATGGACCGGGTTTGATTCCTGACAACCGAAATCTTAATCTTCTGGCATAGGGATAGAGGTACAGATATACCATTGATAGAGATCGGGTGTCGAAACGTCCCAGGGTCTCCTAACTTTTCTGCCGTGTCAGAGTCCGGATCATCGGAGTCATAGTCGGACGTTATATCAATTATCTCGATAGGAAACGTACCTGGCCGATAAGTCTCGTACTCTTTCGGGCTTTCCTTGGCTTCCTGTTTAAGTGTTTCAGTCTCCTCCTCCATACGCTTCTTATCAGCTTCGTATTGCTGTATAGGCTTCTGATCCAGGATAGATAGAGATTGGATTGATGTTCAACATAGTACGAGGAATTGCGTTTGAGTCGTCTAGCCTTAATCGCTCTTGCTTGACTGAATTTCCGAAGTGTCCTGATACTTCTGCAAAAGAGACAAAATAAAACAAAGAAAAGGTTAGCAACTCCCGCTTCAGTTGGGGTGATCCCAACTATTGCGGACCTACTAACTAAAATCAACTTGGATACACATAGAATAACAAGTGCTGTCAGAATTCGATCTTCTGGACCTCGGTAAATCGGGGGTAACCCACGGTAAACCGGGCCTAGAATTTCTTATTCTTGTAGTTAAACAGTGTAGGTTTGATCCAGAACGGGACTCAAGACTCAAAAAAGAAAATAAATTTAAAAGAAAACGACTTCTTAATTAGAATTAAAACGTTTATCCTTAAAATTGGCCATTCTCCCCGGCAACGGCACCAAAAATCTTGATCGCGTGTAAGTCACTAACATCGATATTACTAGCAAGAATACTAGGTCCATCGTACTATACTAAGTGTGAATCAAGGTCGATCCCACAGAGACAATGCAACTTGAGTATAAACGATCCTAATCTTAATTAAGAAGACACATATAAGTGGTCATGGACCAACAATAAATAGAAATGAAACATGGTATTCCTCCCCCTCTTCCCACCGATCTACTAACTTGGATTAGTTAATCCTTATGTTTACTTCCCCACATAATTTCCTTAAACTAACCGAGCGAGCCTTTAATTTAGTTTTAAGCAACGGGTGCAATTCCTAACCCTATCTACTCCGACCATGGTAGTAGATAATCTATATGCCAGCTACCCTTCTTACTTGGTCCGTAATAGCCCATATGCATAAAGAACTAGAATTGCCGGTATCGAGTGCTAACTCATACCGCTAACCCGCCTAGGCAGATATCGACACTGATTAGCACGTTCTTAGGGTCCATCAAGACTATGTCCTAACTAACACTTCACAATCAGTACTTCATGTTAATTTATGAATTACGAATACTAGATTGGCCAGACCTATTACTCGTTTTAATTATTTTTGTCGATCAACATAGCTGACACGAATCCTCTAGATTAAGTTTCCTAAATTTTGCCTCGGTAAACAAGTATAGACCTCCGGTTTACCGGGGCGGATTTTCTTAATTCTGGATCTACATTGCTCAATTCTGATTAATCTAAGTAAATTATGGAGTCGTTAAACATGCAGATTAACTAAAACACGTAAATACAAACAGATCTACCATATTGAAGACAAAAAGGAACGTTCAAAGCTTCATACCTTCAACAATGGAGACCTTACTTGATCTACTCAAGCTAGAGATGGTAAGGAAGGGAAGGAAACCAGCAAATAAACTTCAAAAGCCTTAAAAGAAGTTTATTTCATCAAATTGTATAATATAAGATAGAATATGCAAAACTTATGAAAAACATATAAAAACTTATGTAATAATCAGTTGATGCGGCCTTATATAGATACAATGGCTGACTTATGACTCTCAGAAACCCTAACCGACCTAGAAGATGCGGCAGATTCAATTTCTTGCTCCCCAAGACCCTCGGTTTACCGGACCTAGCCCACGGTAAACCGGGCTCACTTTTCTTCCTTTTCTTCAGCAAATTTCTTCTTGGAATTCATTCACTTGGCCCAACATGCTTCTCTTGATCCAGCTCTGTCCTTAAGTGCTCCAAATTTGTTACATCCTGTAAACCACATAAAACGAGGCAAAACAATACCAAATATTTGGTATAATCACATACATGCAGAATTACGAACTTGGGAACATGCATGATGATGCTAAATAATGCACCACCGGTTTAACAGGGCCACGTGTAATCTAAGGGTGAGTCAAGAAGAATATGCACAACTCGAACTGTAGAAAAGATAGTGTTTTTGGTATTTTATGGCTGAGTCCAAGAATGCATCTTGGATTGCCTACGTATCCTGTGTATTGTCCAGGAATCAAGCCTTACGTAGTTCCTGGATTAGTGTATTTATAGGCATAAGCCCTTCTTCAGCCCTAATACTTAAGGCGGTTTGGTCTATTGACATAAATAACCCTTACTGGGCCTTGCCCCTTGCCCCTTGCCCAAGTAATCCTCTGGATGTTGGGCTTAGGAATCTGGGCTGGAACTCTGGCCTCGACTCGTATAGCCCCGACATGGGTGCTCGAGATGGGACACTTGCAAGATCTGCTGGCTGCCGTGGTAATTATTAGTACGTCTCGTATTCGACCGATGTGGATAAAAGACTTGGACTTCCCACATGCCACCGGACTAATTAGATAATTCCACGTGGAGGGTGAAATCCCGTGTCGTCATAAGCCCCCCAGATCGGCGAGAAGCCTATCTCGTATGCTGATGTCGGATCTGAAAATTTGAATTATCTCTTCGATACGTAGCCTTATTTAGGCGGGAATATAGTTTATCTTCTAAATCGATGTAGTCGTCGTAGGGTGGCGTCATTCATCTCGGCATTAATGGGTGCAGAAGCGAAAGCGTCTTTATTGGCCCACTATCCTTGATCGCCGTGTTTCAAACTCTATAACTGCCCCCAAATCCTGCCATTTCAAATCATTTGCAAGATTGTGGAGCATAAAAGGAGCTCAAGACACTGAAGACTCTCATTTGCTATCCCAACTCTGCGTTTTATCTGAAAATCTCAAGTAAGCCCTAATCTTACTCAAATTCTTCCTTAGTTTTTTTACTTCTTTGCCTTTTCTCAATTCCATGTCTAGGAGTGAGAGCGATTCTCAAAATAGGGAGGAACTTGTTGTACGTGGCCCTCATTCTAGCGCCAAATGATGATGCTAAATAACGCACCACCGGTTTAACAGGGCCACGTGTAATCTAAGGGTGAGTCAAGAAGAATATGCACAGCTCGAACTGTAGAAAAGATAGTGTTTTTGGTATTTTATGGTGAGTCCAAGAATGCATCTTGGATTGCCTACGTATCTCAATGTATTGTCCAGAAATCAAGCCTTACGTAGTTCCTGGATTAGTGTATTTATAGGCATAAGCCCTTCTTCCGCCTCTAATACTTAAGGCGGTTTGGTCTATTGACATAAATAACCCTTACTCAGGCCTTGCCCGCTTGCCCAAGTAATCCTCTGGATGTTGGGCTTAGGAATCAATGGAACTCGGCTCGACTCGTATAGCCCGACATGGGTGCTCGAGATGGGACACTTGCAAGATCTACCGTCTTTGCCGTGGTAATTATTAGTCGTCTCGTATTCGACCCGATATGGATAAAAGACTTGGACTTCCCCACATGCCAGCTGGACTAATTAGATAATTCCATGTGGAGGGGTGAAATCCTGTATCGTCAACGCACATAGCATTTAACACATATTCCATATAATAACAAGCCTATCTGTCCTCTCTTGAGCATAATTCGGGGTGAATAAATGTATAATTAATGGTACTATTTAGAGCGTTATCATCTTTCTCGGAGATTGGGCCTAAGCCTGGCTCGTCTTCGGCTTCAACTATTTCCATCATTTGGACCTGAATTTTTTCAGACCCGACCTCGCTTACCGCGTCAATCCGCCTCGCGTCTTCTGAGGAGCCAGTGTCGTCAATTTTGATCTTTTTGGGCGCTCGCTTTCCCGGTAATCCGCTTGGTATTCGATGTGTGGTCTAGCAAAAGTTCGGCGATCGACAAAGAGCCCTATCCGCTTGATCGGTATAGAACTTGGCCCGGTGATGAGGTTTTGAGACGACCATCCAAATCTTCTCTCATCTTTGGGATTCCTAGGATCGCGGCATAATGAGAGTGAAAATCAACTACCGAGGAAAACTCACTTTCTCCTTGCGGTATGTCTTGTAGTCACCGATTCCACATCCAGATCGATTGTTCCCATGACCGAGACTTTGTCGTTCAAAAAACCTTCTAACATTCCTGTATAAGGCTTCAACCTGGATGTCCCAATCTTCAGCTGTTTAAGAGTATCCAGATACATAATGTCCCTTCCGGCCCCAGTATCTAGAAGGACTCGGTTGACCCTGAGTGTCTAGAAGCACTCGGTTGACCCGAAGGTCTAGAAGGACTCGGTTGACCCCAAAGTGTCGTTGATCTTGATTTGAATTACGATCGGCAACTCCATTGCCCCGGCGGGCGGATAATTCACTCTTTGTAAAGAGATCACCTGCTCGACGGGCCTAAAATGATTGGCTTTTCATACTCCCGCACATTTATGGAATTGATCGGCTTTTAATCTGGTTATTACATGGGAACTCTTCTAGGATTACTCGAATCTCATTAGCATACTTCCTCGGAGGCCTGTCATTTTTTGCTTAGCCCCGCTATGCTTCTTGTACTTGTCTAACACTCCATCCTTGATCATCTTGTAAGATACACTCATCAATGGTGTGTCCGTGATCCTCATGGAAATCGCAATACTTGGTGCTATCATGTAGCGTAGGATTGGCTCTCATGGGCCTCGGCTTTTCAATTCGATTGCGGATTTCCATAAGGATTTGCTTTACGGAAGTATTTATAGGGGTGTAATCGGCCTCATTGAAATTAACGGGCTTTTTGATTTTGCAATCTTTGGCAGTCTCTTTGCCGCGGTCTTCACGGCGATCCTCTCTGCGATCTTCCCTATATGGGATAGGGTCGTTCCTGGATTTTCCTTTCCCGGAGGGCGAAGGGGTCACTTCGGTCAGACCGATCTTGCTTGCTTGTTCTAAGAGATCGTGTAGCCCTTTATGAGGATTGAGAGTGAAGTGAGTTTTCATACTCCCCTCGGTGATTCCCGTGAGGAATATCTGTATGACCTGGTCATCTGGAATATTTATGGTTTGATCATAGACTTGCATGAATCTGTCATAGTAGCTCTTGTTGGATTCATTATCTCATTGTCGGACATCGTACAAATCTTCAAGGGTTTTCTTAGGTCTCTCCGCCGTTGCGAATTCTGTCAGAAATTTTCTTCTTAAAAGCTCGGCATTGTTTGTTTAAAGCATCTCTCAAATAATAATTTAAAGCATTTTCTTCAACAAGGAATACAAAAATAGTAGAAAAAGAACTGGATATTAAATTTTCTAAACAATTAGCTTAGTAATATTTATATATCATATCTCAGTCAATACAATGATGTTTCAGCTTACAATACTGTAGAATCATATTTATTTTTGAGTTACGGAAACTAAATTTACAACCTTATCAAACAATCTATCAAAAAATATTATAGTACGGTACGTGTTGCCAAACTACATCAACATAATCCACACACACACACACACACACACACACACACACACAAAAATACAGAGAGTTCAGTCATACTTGATAGACAAGGAGTGTAAAACAACCGGTGATTCAATAATCAGGAATAGATGCAAAACGATAACCTTGAGCTCCCCTCCAAGCATAATAAGCAAGTCGAGTTTCATAAAAACCTGCAAAAAACGTAGATGATCAGGAGACGCCTTTGAGCAACGTAATGTTCACATTATCTCATATTTGTTAGCCCGGAAGGGTTATCATTTGTACTGAAAGGATTCAAATGATTTTCAAAGATCAAATATGCACCTTGAAGAAAGAGATGTTTTATATCTTAATGTGATGTCTTTTTCTTACCAAGACAATACCTAGAGATATATGTATTTATGCATCACAGAATACTTCTGCATGTCTCAATTCCTCCCCGTCTTCTATTTCATCACCGTGTCTTCCAACATTTGGCGGGCTAAGCTAATAATACGGTGAATTAAGTAATCCTTAAGAGCCAACCACAGCAGTTGCTAAATAAAGAACTTGATTTACACTTCAAATGGTTTTGTAGTATGCTTTAATACACTTAATGTCCACAATGAATCACTTCATATACACTCTAAAACATAAATTTACTAACTCACACTTCAAACCTGGAGTCTTTCCTAAAGCAAACAGTGTAGGCCTCAAATTGGAAAATGGGGCTTCTGATTGGTTAAAAAAAGAAATAATGGGGGACAGCTTGTGGACCATTTTCACAGAAAAATGTAATTTTGAAATTTTGAAAACCAATCAAATGATCTTGTTGAAGAGAGGGGATGAGTTTAGAATCGAATATGGGTTACTGAGTCAGGAATAAAAATTGTTTCCCTACTCAAATTCGGTGAGGACAACGTATAGGTGTGAAAAGACACTCCCATTGCTTACTGGAGCGTGTTATATTTTAGATAGATGAAAAGGCGTAAGTGCAACAGAAAACGGTGTGTTTTAGAGTGGTGTTTCACTACTCACCAGTCACCATTGTGGTTGCTTGAGCTGCTGTACTTACATTAAACTCGACATTGAATTCACTTTATCAGGGGAGCTGTAAAATGAACAACAACCATTTTTAGCCACACAAGGCTTCTCTTTTCTCTCTCCACCTCTCTTTTTAATCTATAAAATGTTGGGAAAATGATATATACATAACCAAATGTGCCACAACATGTACCACAACATGCGATCTAACCATTGAGTAGTGTGTATGACTAATTAATTAATGAGGGCTCAATATAATCAATGGTGATAAGAGTGTCGTGGAAAATGTATTGGATGTAACATATTATACGTAAAAATATATATATATATATAACTAAAATTCAGAAAGTGTCGCTTTATGTGCTTGGAGTGTTATAAACAGAAGAGAGGGGGTAACAACGAAGTTTTTATTTTTTTAACTTTTATAAGCATTGTGGTTGCTCTAATGTTCCACAAAGCTCTGTCCAGTAATTTAGGTTCAATGATCTATACATTAAAGCAATAAAAGTCTTATTCAATAGGTGGGTTCGGCTAAAATCGTGTGAAAAGACAACAAACTTAATAAAGGACAGGAGAGTCTATGGTAAGGACTCTCACCACACCGGACCAATGGCCCCATGTCATATCATATGTACGAAAAGATAATACATGTATATATTGTAAGCGTGTCTCTGTCTCACTTTGTCTGGTTCTTTACACCCTCCTTATGATAGATTCGCCATAAAGGACTACGACTACATCTATCATAAAAATACGCAACCACAAAGCCTCCCCATCTTCCTTTCATTCATTTCCAAGTATGCAAGCTCATTTCCATGTTGCTTTTACTTGCACTTTAAAATTTCCATTACCCCTTGCTTCTCTTGCTTTAAATCTCCACCATCACAAAACATAAAAGGTTCATACTAGTCAATTTTGGACAGGAAAGAACAATCTCAAGTCAATCTCCTCTGTTTCCTCATGAATACAACTTCTTACCCTAGACATTTTACATGTTTTTTTTTTACAGGATTAGCTATGTTGACTAATTGTAAACAAAAAGAAAAGAACTGAAAGAAGAAAACATGCAGTTTGTATAATAATGTGCTTATTCATCCCGAAACTCAACATTTTTAATGTAAGACATTTCCCTGCCTCTTTCAGTAAGGGGTGCAGGAAATAGATATGTGTGGTTAGAGTTGGAATGTCCATGGTAAAGTTGAGCTATAGTAACTTACATAAATAGGATTAATAATGTTGATAACATACCTGGAAGGAAGGTTAGAAATCCTAGCCCTAGAAGGCCATATGCTTGGGAATGATCACCTCCCATGTGACCAGTGAAAATAAAGTAAGACAGCAAGAGAAGCAGACAACCTAGAAACAACAAAAACAATGCAAGGACAATTGATTTCCATGGGACTCTGTCAAAGGACTTTGGTGCATAGTCAAAGCGACGATCATTTTCCCTGACATCATAATCATCTTCATAAGTTGGTAGACGGTTATAAGGAATTTGCCGCTTGGAAGGCATAGTAGTTCCAATACTTCTTGCAAGTAAGATACCTAATAACAGGAAAAATTTCTTAGAGCTGCAATAAACAAGGGCACACAAAAAACAAATTTTCTTTGATGTTCGTTAAAAATAGCTAAGAAATCATCATAGCATCATCTATTCTATAGTATATTCCATCCTCTACTTCTTGTTCATAAATGATTAACATCTGTATGTAGAAAACAAGAGAGAAAGGGGAGAAAAAGATAAAAATATTATTGGAATCCTTATTGGGTATGATAAGAGGGAGTTACAATATTTTTACACCGTACATTAAAAAGAAAAAATGAAATGATGTCAAGTTTATATCTGGAGACGGAACAATAGATCTAATCATAACAAACCCAGAACTAAACAACTAATCATTAAAAGCAACATTTCCAAGAGTTATGGTGTATGTTCATCAGACACATGATGATGTCGGAGTCGGGATTCCCCATATCTAAGAAACCGAATATTTGTCTTGACTAGGTTCGTCTACAATGATACACCTGTAATACACTCTCTATACACCTCGTTTTTTGGTTCCAAATACACTTTTTCACCTCTCTAAGTAAATAATACACCTGAATGACAAGAATTCATTTTTGTATCTTGCCTACTTTGTTTCCTGCTAAAGCTTATTTTCATGGTTGAACTAGAATAAATGAAAATATTACTCAGAAAGCAACCACGGGTTTCCCATAAGCAAGCCATAATTCAAGTCAGCATTCTCATGTGTATAAATCCGCAAAACAATTATAAGTGGAAACGAATCGCACATAAACGTAATCTTTAAGACAATATATCAAACATGTAAAATGCAGAGAGCAAAAAAGCTGAGAAAAAAGGCATCATGTGCCATTCACAAGTATAACAAAAAAAAGGCTCTGGAATTCCAGAAAAAGGACACGACAAGTGAAAACCAGAGAGAGAATTGACATCATAAAACAAAAAAACATCTAATGTAATCGGGGGGTTAGGGTTACAATAGAAAAATACCTGGAAAAATATAACTTAAAAGAAAATAATTTAATTCACCACAGCAAATTTACCAATCGCCTTTTCATTATTTTTATGACGTAAAAATCCATTTCATGAATATATGATTAGTAAGGGAAGAAGCGAAATTCATGATTTGCAGGGAAATCACGCATACATATACTAATCGCTGACTTTTTTCCCACGGATAAGGGAGAATAAGAGATGCGATGAGGTGAGGGATTGGTTGGGAGAGAGAAATGGGTGGACAACATACTACCAAGAAAAGAATGAAAGTCCATTTCACAACAAAAAAAAAAGATAGAAAGCCTAAGTTTTATAATTTTTTAGTTATTAAAGTAAAGGTATCACACTCAGACAGTTACCCTCGCAGTTCAACATCACACTCAGTAAGGCTGTTTCTTAACACATAAGCACATATTAACGTAATCAATTTAAAAAAAAAATGCAGCCAAACTTTCTACATCACCTTAAAACAAAAGAGCAAAGGCACAGAAGTAAAAGATCAGATGCAAACTTTGTTTATTAACAGTTTATCACAAGATGTTCACTTTGATGTGCTGGCCTCAAACCATTGCCTCAACTTTGATTACACAAAACCTAGCCCGGTTGCCTTTGTGCTGATTAATTCCTCTCCGGTTGCAGGAATGTCCGGCGGTTTGGTTTCTAAAGACAGAAAGACATTTTCCTAACATGTTGGTGGCAGGTCCATTCCTTACTATCATAAGTTAAAGATTTCTGTGTCACTCACATTGCCCGAGTCTGATTACAACACAAACCTCGGAATTTTCCAGGTATGCCATGGCCCCTAACGAACCTATCTATGCTTGTACCACACATATAACTAGCAAAATCATGCATAAAGTAATGCTTTTTCAAAATATATCAACCAAATATAAGTCGGTTTCTTTCATTCATTTTGGTGCAGGTTAGAATTGAATGCCTTTCAGTAGATGGTAAGGTGACTGCAAGTTTTACCCACCCAACCATGCTAAGTTACAAAAGCCAGCCAATAAAATACATTGAGACCCTTATGAAAAAGATCCCTCTTTTTAATGGTTTTCAATCAGAGATGCAAAATCTGAAGGTCGGAGCAATAGATTTCAAAGAAGGGATCGAGCCGATTTCTTGCTTTAAGGTGTCAATTGACCAAAGAGCAAGACATGAACACGGTTTTCGAATATCTGAAATATACGCTGCAATGATGAACATAGCGACTCAGCTTCCTACGTTCAAAAGATTCTTATGGAACTGGAGGAAAACTGTTTTCGTGTGGTTGAACTTCTCTGTGTTCTTGATGGAAGTAGCCATTTTTTTGACGTTCTGCGGGCCAATTATTCTACCAGGGAAAGACATTAAAGATGTAGGTGCTAAAGGAAGGTAAATAAAATCTCAGTGAGCACAAATACTCAAGTTGATATCAAGAAAAAGAGACCTTGAAACAAGTTTGTTTTTCTATATTTTCTATGACGCCCCTGAACTCGGGCCTTATCATATTATGTAAGGATGTACATTCCAGCTGATCACAAGTACTTTTGTGCACATAAAACCACTTAAAATGCTAGAAAGAAACTAAAGAACCATAGCTTACACTAATAAAGCAAAGACCAAATGTTCAGGCTATCTATGAACCAATCATAGAAAGAAAAATAAAAGAAGAGCTCATTTGAACCAAAATGAATTTATGGCTGTTCCTACTAAACAATGCCCAGATTCACATATTGATTATGAGTATATTTAATAATAGTGAAAAGTTTACTGCAAATAGCATATGATATATACAAATTTGGTTTAACCATTTTTACAAGTATCATGCAACTTATGACTTTTAGTATATGCTTGTCCATATACACCAAACACGACACATGTATTTAAATTGGTCTACCCAGTGAGCAGGTGAAATGATATAATAGTTCATTTTGATTCTTGTGAGCATTTTCTTCTTTGTTCCACACAAAACTTCCGGATAATATCAAAAAAATTGGAGGATCTTAGAAAAGGATACTATACATACCACTATATAATAGCAAAAACAAAACTCAACTTCAATCTAAACAAAGTCTATAGGCTCAGCACTTAGAATTAAACTCAAAGCCAAAACAGAGCTGGAAAACAAACGCATAAATTGACAAAGCTAACAACTATTTTACACAAATTCAAATAAAAAATTTGCAAATTACGGGACTGCTCCTAGAGAAAAATAAAAATAAAAAACATGTACCTGTGAAGCTCGATGCTTGTACGCTGCTTGTAGGATTGGTGTCGACAATTGAAGATTGTAGTGGACAAACAAGTTTCCGAATTTGTGGATGAATCGAAGTAGAAGAAGAGGGGAACAGCTCGGAGAGTAAGCCTTAGGAGAAATCAATAGATGCGAATCGAGGACCTGTAATCGAAGATGAAGGCTCCGATTTTCTGGACGATGGAGATGGAAAACGCGCGGAGGCGGAAGATGGAGGTGTAGAAGACGGAATTGGAAGAATTGAGTAATGCCTGGAGACGGGGGTGTTTTTCTGAAACTGAAAATGCTAAAAACGGGCCTTTATCCGCTGTTTTTGTTTTGCAAGGGAAAAAATTTGGAAACAATAATAATAATAAATTATAAGGCGTGTCTGAAAGCTCTTAGAAGGCAATAAAAAAATAAAAGATATATAACAAGTATACTATTTACTGTAGCAGAATGTCACAAAGCTGGGAACGCCCCATTAAGGCCCTGAAAGGGCGTTCGAAAAAAAAAACCCCTAATTTAGTGTCTTTATATCTATATTTTGTAGTAGTGACCGGTTCATATATAATTGATTCACCTGGAAAGATCAAGCACATTTATTTTCATTAAAAGATATCTTGATTCAAATGACGTATTCATTTAGTTTAATAATAATATTACTAGTATTTATATCTTATATATTGTATTGAATGCATATATATATATATATATATATATATATATATATATATATGTTTTAGTTTTATGCGTTTATTTACTTGTTTTAAGGTTACTAAAAAGGAAAAGAAAAAGCGAGACTTAGATTGAGTTAATAACAAATTTTTCTTGGTGTTTAATGGCTCTCTGAATTACATTTCGTTCCTGAGGATTCGACACCGACTCACCATACTAAGCACTACAATTTGATCCGATACACACGCCGGTTAAGGACTGAATAGCACTAGAAAAAGGCCACGTCGACTTTACGACGCCGTTGCGAGGAACAGCTAATTCATTGTGTCTACATGGTTACTACTTGTATTAGCTCAAAATTAGAGGATAAGTCAACACTCTTCTTATCACATTTCTTTTTTATTTTTTTCGTTGGTACTTACCTTGTAGGTAAGTTACCAATCTTTATACTGTCTTTTTAGTTTATTTTACTTTTCGATAGTTGATGACCGAAGCGGTAGGGCCCCACTCACTCCTTATAAGCCTGACATAAATACCTACGAAAGGCAATTAAAGAGTAGAGAATAAACGTGGTCATACTAGTCGGGAAATCCTGACGAATCATCATCAAATCGAGAAACGAGAATGGCGAAACCAGGTGATGAAACACCGAACAAGAGGCTAGAACATGCTCGAGGCATGGACAAAACCCTAATAATCCTAATAACCGTAATCCTAATAATAGAAATAATCGAAATCGGAACCAGAATAATCATAATAATCCTGACCTACCAAACCCGAGACCTATCTGTGATCAGACTGTAAGGAGAAACCAGACTAATAATCCAATTCGTTTACCAAATGAAGGAGCGAATAATTTCGAAATTAAATCTCATCTTTTTGGTTTAATTGACACAAGAGCCCAATTTCTAGGAGAAGATGATGAAGATCCACATCATCATCTCTATCTTTCAAGAACTGTATATCAACCAAAAGTCGAGTGCTCATCGTGAATTAACAAGGATGTCTATGTTTCCTTTTTCTTTAAAAGGAAGTGCACGAGATTGGTTTATGTCACTTCCACATCATTCATTGACAAGTTGGGAGAGATTCAAACCGAGTTCTTAAAGCGATATTTTACTCTGGTAGAAATTTGGAATTAAAGGTCGAAGTTGCTAACTTTAGACAAGGATCTCGAAAAACGCTTGGGAATGCTTGGGAGAGATTTAAGAAACTATTAAGAGCTTGTCCCGATTAGATATGCAAATCCAACTTTTCGTAAGAAATCGAGGAAAGACTCGTATGCGGCGTTGATGATGCATGTGGTGGTTCTTTAATGATGAGTGAAGCCCAATTAGTTTACGATGCTATTGAAAAGATTTCCAAAAATAACCGAATGTGGGAAACCGGTTCTAGCACAAGGAAAGTAGCATTTGCAGGAGAATGTACATCGAATACGGAAGTTCTAGCACACTTGGAGAATTTGAGTAGGAAATTTGATGGCTTACAAGCCAGTAAGAATATAAACTCAGAAAATAATTTAACGAATGAATACTCAAATCATGATAATGTGTCATTAGGGAAAGAAGAACCTGAAGGATATTCAAGGGAGGAGGTGAGTTTTTTACAATAGCATAGGAATTTGAACAACGCGTATTCAAACTCGTTTAATGCTATTAGAAGAGATCACCCTACTTATCATTGGTCTGAAAACCCTAGTAAGCAAGGACAACCACCGTATCCAGTTCAATATAAGAATTCATATAGTAATCAAGTTTATCAAGGAGATACCGCGAATCAGAATCTGTAACCATTACCTAGATCATATCCACAACATACTACTCAAAGTATACCAGTCACCCAAAGTTCAACTCAACCTGAAGGAGTTGATAAATGGGAGAAATTAATGGAGAACATGATGGGTGTAGTATCTACTCAAGCTCAAAATGTAGAAACTATGATAACTTCTATAGGAACAGTCACTAAGGATATGAGTACGTTAAAAACATCCATGAGTGGACATTATACCAGAATGAGAACTATAGAAGCATCAATAAGGAATATGGAAGATCATTTGAGTAGAGAAGGAGAACGTAAAAGCAGTAGACCTCAGGAGGATTACCAAGTAATCTTGAAAGAAACCCGAGAGAGGTAAATCTCATTGTTATTACGAGGAGTAGAAAACTCTGTGGAAATCTTTGGAACAGAAAACTCGGAGATAATGAAGTAGAAAATGATTTAAATGGTAACTTTATAAAGGAAAAGGACGAACTTGAATTTACTGATGATGAAGAAGAAATTATTGAAGATTTTTTAAGACAAAATCGTAATGTTGAACCTGAAAATAAGAATGAGGAATGGGTTAAGGTCCCTCGGATTCTAAAAGATCCAACGGATAAAGACCTGAGAACCTTATTTAAGGAACATGTTAGAGAAAACAATACTGAAGAAAAGAAAGAAGATTTGCCAATAACCGAAAAAGGAAAAATCGATACAGAAGATGTTTCAAAGAAAAGATCGTATGATAATGAAACATGGCGGACAAGTAATGCTCAAAGATTTAAGGAAAAAAGAAAAGAGAGTATAACTTCAGAACCAAAGGTTATAGATTTAGACTCTTTACCTTACCCACCAAAAGATCAAATTAAAAAGATAAAAACTGATAAGAAGTATGCTCGTTTCCTTGATACTTTTAAATCATATTCATGTCAATATCCTCATTATCGAAGCCCTAATCAACATGCCTACCTATGGAAATTTTCTTAAAGATATCCTATCAAACAAAAAAAGGTTAGAAGAATATGAGAATATATGCCTTAACGAAGAATGTTCTGCAATATTACAACATAAGTTACCACCTAAACTTAAAGATCCTGGTAGTTTTACCATTCCATGTGAGATTGGAGGATTTCTGTTTAAAAAAGTACTATGTGATCTCGGAGCAAGTATAAATCTCATGTCTTATGAGGATTATAAGAAACTAGGCATAGGAGAGCTTACAAATACTGAAATGACCCTTCAGATGGCAGATAGATCGATTAAACATCCTAAGGGAGTCATCGAGGACGTGTTGGTTAAAGTAGACAAATTTTACTTCCCAGTGGATTTTGTAATAATGGAAATGGAAAAAGGATATTCAGCGCCAATTATTCTAAGACGTCCATTTCTAGCTACAGGAAGAACATTAATCGATGTTCAAAAAGAAGAACTGATACTAAGAGTTAATGAAGATGAAGTTTCCTTCAGTATCTTCAAAGCTATGAACCATCCATACAAATCACCAGAATCATGTTCTTTTATAGATGAGATATCTACATTCTGTGATGACCAATTGCAAGATTATGAAGATAGGCTGGAGGAATGTTTAGCATTATCTATCTTTAAGGAAGATGAAAATGATACCGAAATGAGAGAAGTAATCCTTTATCTTGATAAGGGACTGTTTTCTAAGCACCCATGGCATAAGTATTTGGAATTAGAACTAGAAGGACCAGTTCTAAAACCTTCAGTAAAAGATCCACCAAGGAATCTGGAATTGAAACCACTTCCTACAAATCTGAAATATGCTTTTCTTGAAACTGATAATTTGCTACCGATTATTATTTCATCAATCTTAACTATTGAACAGGAAGATCAATTACTTAGAATGTTAAGAAATCATAAGAAAGCATTTGGATGGACAGTGGCAGATATCCAAGGAATTAGCCCTGAGATATGCGTTCATAAGATCATCCTGAATGAGGGAGCTAAACCTTGTATTCAGCCACAACGCCGCCTCAACCCGAATTTGCAAACCATTGTTAAGAAAGAGGTTATTAAACTATTGGAAATGGGGATAATCTTTCCTATATCAGATAGTGAATGGGTAAGTCCAACTCAAGTGGTACCAATGAAAGGAGGTTTCACAGTGAAAGAAAATGATAAAAATGAATGGATTCCGACAAGGGAGATTACAGGATATCGAATGTGTATTGATTTTAGAAAACTGAATGATCATACTAAGAAAGATCATCATCCACTTCCATTCATCGTACATATGTTGGAACGATTGAGTGGACATAAATATTACTGTTTCTTAGATGGCTATTCAGGCTACTTACAGATATTCATTGCATCAGGAGATAGAGAAAAAACTACTTTCACTTGTCCGTATGGAACTTTTGCTTATAAACGAATGCCATTTGGTTTATGTAATGCACCAGCTACATTTCAGCGATGTATGATGGCAATATTTTCTGACATGGTCGAGAAATTCTTAGAAATCTTTATGGATGACTTTAGTGTATACGAAGATTCTTTCGATGGATGTTTATCACACTTAGAACGGGTGTTACAACGCTGTGAAGATACCAACTTAGTGCTAAACTGGGAAAAATGTCACTTAATGGTATCAGAAGGAATACACAATTTGGTCATGAATTATTGCTGGCGAGTCCAATGAAATAACCCTTAATTTTTGGCGAGTCCAATGAAACTGGGAAAAATGTCACTTAATGGTAATACACAATTTGGTCATGAATTATTGCTGGCGAGTCCAATGAAATAACCCTTAATTTTTGTAAACATCGTCAGACCCTATTCATGTTAGATCGATCGGTTATATTATGAATGAATTGTTTGGCGCATTTAATCCATTTATTTATAATGTTGGTAGACATAAACCGAAGAGAAAATTGAACAAAAACACATATATTGTAAAAGCGAAAATGACATAAAAAGAATAAAATGAAAACTTATGGATTGAGACGAATTTGCACTTTATCCTTAAAATGAGTTTGCGTCGAATTCGTGTCCACGCTAATCATAATCATCTCCTAAGATACAACAATCCTTATCTTATGATTAGACGACACTTGTAATGAAGTATTACATCTGTTTCAAAATATAAGTCATCCTACATGTTTTCACACAGATTAAGAAAGTGGTTGAATGTCATAAATTTGATGGTTAATGTCTAAAATGCCTCTTGACTATCATTAATTCAATAGTTATTAAGTAATGAAAAGTGATTGGATTGATAATAAATTAGGGGTAAGATAAAGAAAAGAGTAATAAATGTTGCATTGGTAATGTAGAATGACTTATATTGTGGGACAAAACTAAAAGTGTAGGATGACTTATATTTTGGAACGGAGGTAGTAGAAGCGGCGAACTCGAAATCTTGAATGTCTCTTCTTTGCTTCGAAAAATGCAAAGTACAAAATTATGATGCGCTGAAAATTCTGCGAAGTTTCGATGTTAGAAAAATTAATTATCATTTAGGGTGTTCTTCAATTTATAGAGGAAAGACAACACTCCATTACATGATGCATCTCTTCCTATGTATTGGTTCAACTTGAAATGATCCAACTTCATGAGCCGAACCGAGGCATCATATGAATCGAACAACTACAGATGCAATAATTCATAAGACACTGATTCAATTTGAAAAAGTACACCTTTTGGGTTCATTTTGATTGAACGGATGCAACATTTAGAATAAACTAGTTTGATTTGTATAAGCATCATTTCCTCCAATTTTAAGCATTAATTTGTCATTCAACCGGTATCTTAATCGAGTGATTGAAAAACTTATCATTATCTACTTATTAAGTAGTATTTAATGATACCGTAGGCTCCCGTTAATTCGTACCATAGGCTAACTGAAACTAATACCGAAATGGACTCCTCGCCACTTTAAATAAAGCTCTAAAGTTTAAAGGATCTATTTCTCCCATAATCCCCCATATGAATAAAAATTAATGCAATGCAATGCCGACTTTTAAGAGATTTCAAACGGAAATCTATCGCATAAGGATATTTGGCTTATGTCTTGAACCTTCCATAGTAGAATACCATTTGTTGGTCAAAGATAGAAGGCTCATAAGAGTTCATTCACTCCCCCTTTGAAATCTTTCAAGCCTTGTATGATTTACCCGAGTCTCTTTAGTTTCCGCTTTACTTTTATTTGATACGACGACGTAGAAGCTTACGTATAATGTTATAAGTATTTAATGTTATACGTGCCGAACATTTTTTTTCCAGATAAGGACTCGGTATCCGGGAACGAGGCGTTATATGTCGTCGGAAGAATGTGATGAACCGATGATACTACGAAAAATATGGATGATTTTACCGGAAGAACAAGATGATATTTAAAGCCTAAAGAACATTGTTTATGTTTGAATTGATGTTTTGATATCATGAAATAAATATGGCTGAAAAATGTTTATTCATTTTGTAGACTTATAGTTCTTTTACTTTCTTAGACAAATTCGCTTTGAGTGCATGGAAAATAGGTTACAATGTCTTGTTTAAATGTCTATCTTGAAAGTTGTAAAGTTAAAAAACCATTCGAACTAGTTCGATATGCTCTCGACGACTGCGAGTGCGAACCAGGAATAGCGAGGCCCCGAGAAATATTGTAGTGAGCTTGGGAATCATTGTTCTTTCCTTTCGAACCAAATGAATGGCGAGAATATGAACAATGTAAGCAAAGATTCTTTCAAGTATGGTCCACGCCTACTCTGGCTTTCGTTTTAGTATCGCAAGTTGGGCCGAGCTCACTATCGAGTTGTTCTAAGATCTTCGATCTCTCTCTCTCTCTCTCTATATATATATATATATATATATATATATATATATATATATATATATATATATATATATATATGGGTTGAGTTGGGTTCAAATATGTTTTTATGGTACAACCCATACTCACCAGTGAAATGCGGGTCAAAATATTTTAAAACCATAATCAACCCAAATATATTGCTATGTTGTTAATCCATTTTGAGTTAGGTTAAAGTAGGTTGAATTGGGTCGGGTTGTGATTTTTGTTCACCCCAGTTTCAAATGGCCAGTCGTGCCATCGTCTGCAGAAGATCATACTACAAACTGGTCGTTTTAGTCTTTTAATTATGTTTATCTATGATTAATGTATACATGCCTGATCACTTCTGTGCATGAAGGAGCCATGAAGTGTAAAGGAACGGTTATGACATAGATACCGGATTTCTAGATTAAAATAGCCCGTGCCACGATAGTTTACTAGTGAGGTTTTCCACCTTCGTGTGGGCAACCCATAAATCGTTAATGCATGTTGGTTAATTAGACCTACCCTTTCCTCTGCATTTACATTAAGGCAACATAGATGTTCTTCGACCCGTTCACGGCTTAGAAAGAGTCACGGGGTTCGTAACCAATATTAGGCTAGAATTTCGTGCTTAAACATAAATCATATAAATCACATACGTAGTAGACTAGGGGAGATTCTTTCTGCATGGTTCGGTTAACTCTTCTCTGAATTGTTAGTTTGAATCACAAGATTTTGTGTCTTTGTATCTTTAGGGTTTAGATTTCATTTTTCCGTGACACTTTGGTCTAAGACCACCTATTTGATAGTTATTTGTTTTGTTTATTCTTGTTTCTTTGTTTCTGTAGGATCGACCTTGACTCGTCGTACTATACTACGATTGGCTTAGTCCTCTTGCTAGTATCAATGTTTTGCGAGGATCAAGTTTTTTACGTCGATCTTTGGGGACAAAGTCAGCAGAATTTACGGACCAAATAGCTAGGAGTTTAACTTGTTTTTCTTTTACTTTATTTTTCGTTTTTGGGATGCGTTTTTGCTCCTGGTCATACTGGTGTTTTCTCCTTTTTATTTTCGGTTTTCTGTTTTTGTTCAAGGGATTTTCTTTCCAGTCAATCTAGGTCAAAGGGATTTTCTTTCCAGCTGACAACAAACTAACTTTAAAAGAATACATTGACAGTGATTGGGCAGGCTATCTTGAGACTAAAAGGTCTATTTCAGGTTGTATGATGTTTCTAGGGGATGCTTCAGTCTCTTGGAAAGCCAAGAAACAAACAACTATTTCTAGAAGTTCATCAGAAGCCGAACTTTTGTTATATAGTGGATCATATTGGTGTTCAAAAAAAAAAAAAGACAAATTCAAGTGGATGAATGAGTGTTGGATACAAGTAGGATGTGCAAGCTGTTTCATTCACCATTCTCAGCTTGAGAGGGTGTTAATATATACAAGTGGATGAAGAATTGTTGACTACAAGCATGATGTGAAGACACGTTCCAAAAATAGATTAATTGAGATGATCAGCTGAGAACATTGACGTGGCCTTTTCTAGTGCTATTCCAGTCCTTAACCGACAGTGTATCGGATCAAATTGTAGTGCTAGTATGGTGAGTCAGGTGTCGAATCCTCAGGGAACGAAATGTAATTCAGAGTGTGGCTAAACACCAAGAAGCTGTTATTAACTCAATCTAAGTCTCAGTTTTTCTTTTTCCTTTTTAGTAACCTTAAAACAGTAAATAAATGCATAAAACTAAAACAGATATATATAGATACATAAATATATATATAAATATATATATATATATATATATATATATATATATATATATATATATATATATATATATATATATATATATATATAAATACCAATACAATATATAGGATATAAATACTAGTAATATTATTAGAAACTAGCCAAGAATATGTCATTTGAATCATTATCTCTTTTAGTGGAAATAGATGTGCTTGATCTTTCCTTATTTTAAGGTGAATCAATTATATATGAACCGTGTACTCTAAGCTAGACAACTCCTTCTCACACGGCGTATGAAATTGTCATATGTCAAATTGTCATCAGTTTAATCTCCACAACCGCCCCATGCTAATCTCGATTAGTCTCGAGAGCAGTGCCGAGTACAAATCTACCCCGGATAAAAGAGGTTATTCCGTTTGTCGAGACGGCGATGTTATTCAAAAGGCTCCGGTTGTCGGCGGATCTATTTAACTTTCGGTGTTAGTTTTAATTAAACCGTTGATTTTAACATTATTACGATCTTGAGCACAAATTTAATAAGATTCATCTTTCCCAAGACAAATCTGCCCCCGGGTAGGAAATAGGATTCCGTTGTCACGCTTTCGCACGGCCAATCTTACCCTCCGGTTTTTCTATCTTTTATCTCATATCCTAACTTCTCTGGTCAGTTCATCGTTAGGTTATATGTTGCGATTCATCTTGGTTAATTACGTCAGTCCGAATATTATCAATACGTTGCAAAATAGAAAAAGATTCATTATAATCGATTTTAATTTAATTTTAACATAGTCATCATCTATTTCCCTAAAAAGATAAAACTAATTCAATTTCATATCTTGGCTAGATATAGAGTTAGCCTAATATCATTATAACTAATATATAGATACTAATATAATAAACAAACATAAATACATTAAAAAGTTACCAGATTACAATTGAAGCATCAGAGCCGTATTCTCCGGAAATAACAACTCCTTTAGCAACAACAAGCCTTGATAATCCTTCTAAGTATTACAACGATACTTATACTACATTATTATTTCGGCAGAGTGCCGTTTACGGTATTTACAGAACTATAAACTAACTAAAGATAAGATATATATATATATAGAAGTGATATATATATTGGTACAACTCCAACAATCTGCAAATGAGGAGTATTTATAGAGTGGGACACAAGGCCGGCGCCGGCCGGTCATGCACCGGCGCGGGCCGGTCATGCACCAGCGCGGGGCGGTGCTACGATGGAGGTTCTCTCCTGGCGATCCCATGTGTCTTGGTGGCGAGAGATATTACAGCTCGGGCGGGTTTTTTCGGTTCGGGCGGATCTTGAAAAATATCTTTCTTGGTTTCCCTCTGCTTCGGTTTTAATTCTTGATTTTCCATCACACGTACCCTGAAACAGTCAAAAACACGAGCCACAGTAATTTTGACCACAAAAACTTTAAGTTTTACTAAAATTATAACGATAATATCTATTTATAATGATTTAGATTTTTATGTGTTTTTAGATATATTTTATAGAATTTATACGATATTATCGAAAATACGATATAAAAAGTCATATAATATAGTTATATTTTTATCATACATCAAACATGCGATCATTAGAGATTACATAGTCAATTTGAAGTAAATGAGATATAACGAACGGATGAAGAGATAATCAGATTAGATGAGGTGACCGACTAAGATAACCATGCCAAAAGAGCATATCAACATAGATGAACTAATCTGGTTTGTCGAGATGCATCTTCTAGATTCCTTTTACATTGTAACTTCCTTAACAACGTGCAATAGTTCATAACGGATCGGCGGGACTATCATCTATAAATACTCCACCACCAGCATTATGTAACTTAACTTGATTACTTTACGATTAATGAGAATTCCGCTTTATTTCGTTATCTACTTTTCTGTTTTTATGAATTTCAACATGGTCTGCCATTACGGTATCGTTATTACGGTGATTACAACAACGGTGGTCTTCCACTTTGTTGCGTATTATTGCAAAAAGCGAAGTAAAATAAATCGTCACTTTAGAGATTTAATCGAAGGGGTATCAAACGAGATGGATTATAGTGAAGAAATTGTGATTATTTATTAAATATATTGATTTATGAGAGAAAATAATATGAATATTGTTATTTGCACCACATCAAAGCTACTTTCAGGGATTATAGTGATTTCATTCTCTTCAGGGTCGAAGTAAAGCTCAAAATTCGATTATGGAAAGAGGTCGAAAATAAAATTTGATCTTTGTAAAAGTCAAATTTTATCCGAAATGTGTTGTTTCGATATATTCGGTGTGATGATAATAACAATGTCCATAATATTCACAACTTTTTATTTTTATCTAAAAACGAAGTTTATTTTTCTAAAAATGTCCGTTACGTTGTACTACCTCCGTCTCAAAATATAAGTTTGTTTATCTTTTTAAATTTGTTCCATAATATGAGTCTATTTAGAATACCAATGAAACATTTATTACATTTTTCTCATTTTACCCCTTATTTATTATATACACACCTACTATTCACTATTTTATATTAGGGTAATGATAGATCTACTCTCTCAAGTCTACACTATTTTTACTCCTAACATAATCTTGTGGTTGTGATTTTTTCAATTTTTTTAAATTTCTTGTACAAGTGAAAAACATGTGGTGAGATGATGATGGTGTAAAAATTGTGTAGACTTAAGGGAGTAGCTCTATCACTCCCCTTTATATTAATAACTGTCAAATGTCATTTTAGTATTTTTTATCAAAATTAATGACACATAACTAATTAATTTTATTTTCTTACTCCATGTGAAGAACCCAATTAGACTTACATCTTAGAACAAAGGTCTTATTATTCTATTTTTTTGTTATTTATTTTTTGAACCGAATTCAACCGTCAAAATTTTCTTTGGAAAAATCGTGCCATTTGGATTAGGCGCTGAAGCGAAAAATCAAAAACCAATTCGAATCATAAACCAACCGAATCGAACAAAATAAACTAAACCAAGAGAAAACCGATCAAATCGGTTTGGATTAAATCGAACCGAATTTAAATAGTGCAGTTTGGATTCACATAATTAAACCCACCCAAACCAAAACCGAACCGAATTCCCAACCATATATATATATATACCTAATATTACTCAACCCAAATAAATCACAGTAGTAGTCATTAGATGTTGTCTTAATTAGGCGCGTGAGTTGCCACTTTTGTACATTTTGTTGTATTAATTAGGGTCATGAATGAATTGATGATGTACGTTTGCTGTTGTAATATATGTAATAACAATTAACTAGTAATTAGCTCTGATGTACATTTACTATATGTTATTAAGTGGCTTTTGAATATGTTGTGTGCATTAATGATTAAGTAATTAAGCGCGATTTACCTTTTAATATGTTTTTACTTTATATTTAAATACTTAAAGTGAAAATTGTGATTTATAATAATGTGTAGAAGCAAGACTCATGAAACCGAAACCAAACCTGATCCAAACTCGAAACCAACCCAAACCAAACCATTGGGTTCGACATAGTTTGGGTGATAAAATATGTCAACCAAACCCAGAATAACTATGCAGAAACTCGAACCAAAACCAATCAAACCGAACCACGCTCAGGCCTAATTTGGATGCAGGCAGAGTCAACTGTCAAGCCGTCCCAAAGGAGAAAAAAAAGGGACTGGGTCCTACATTCTTAATTCTCCTTGGGGGCTGGTTTAAAATTCTTACGCCTACCTTCAACAGCCGTTTCTCTACATTTCTATCCTGGTTTTCATGAAATACTGTAACTTCTCTCAAGCATTTTTCTCCTCCTCAATACAAGCCTGATTCAGTTTTCCTCCGCGATCTTTTTATTTCTTAGCTTTCAGAGCCCTTTTTCATAATTGCACTTTTGCTCTTGAAGCGGTGGAAACCGGAGTTTTCTTCACTTTTACTCTTTCACTTGAAAACTCTATTATCGATTTTCCAAGTTTGTAGAGATAGTGGAATATGGGTAGTATATTGGAGGAATCAATTTTGCATCATGTGTCCGTCGTTTTGCTGCTTCTTTGCCTGCTTAATTTCTACAATTATTGCACCCCACTTGCTTACCTTATTTCCTTCATCTATCTATTCCTTGTAATGATCTGGTTTCCTTTTGAATATTTTGTTTTGAGTAATGGGTTTTAACATGGATTTGATATGAGGTCGCTTTTAATATTTTGCTTCTTTTGAAGGTTCATGAGCGGTATGTTATGAAATTGAGGAAGAGGTTGCAGTATGAGGAGAAGAAGAGTTCTAATCAGAGAAGGGTAGATGTTATTTTTAGTTCCAACTTTTTTTTTTTTTTTTTTTTTTTTTTTTTTTTTTTCAGTGTGTGATCTTCTTCCATATTTTATTTGTTTGGCACATATATTTGGCCGTTTTGTTGCGTGTAAGATAAGATCATTTGTGGCGATGAAAGAAATGAAAAAGCATTATTTTTATGGAGAGATACTATTCCATAAATTAAATTACCGGGACCCAACATTTCATACTTAATTTTTTTATTTTAAAGACGTGACCAACAATGTTATTGCTTACCTCAGGTGGGAGAATTTTTAGTATTGTTGCAAACATGGTAGAAAATAATAAGTTGAAAAACAAAGTTCTCTCAGATGTTGGTGTTATTTTTGTTTGTTTGTTGGACATATAATCTTGAGTGAATCTTTGGTGGTAAATGGCAGAGCAGAAAGAGTAAAATTTTCAGTTTGTCATTTTAGTGAATGTTGTAGATTGATTTTCTGCTAGAGGCTCTGCATTGGCTTAATTGTCTACCTTTTGATACCTGCAGGTGCTCACAGATTCTGAGACAGTACGGTGGTTGAATCACGCGGTTGAAAAAATGTGGGGTACATGCATGGAGGAGATAATTTCACAAAAAATTCTACTCCCCCTTGTTCCATGGTTCTTGGAGAAGTATAAACCTTGGGCGGTGGTATGATGCGTTACTATCTTGATTAATCCTCATCATCATCATTCTGTATCTTAACCTGAATGTGATCTTTTTCTTTTGCATCGTATGTTCTACATTTCTACTACTCTTTCATATCCTGAATTGGGATATTGATTTATTGTGTTGTATGTATCCAGAAAGAGGCTGTGGTTCAACAACTGTATCTTGGGAGATCCCCACCTGTGTTCACTGAAATGAGGGTGCTTCATCAGTCCAATGATGATGATCACTTGGTGTGTTTCCTTGACTGCACTAGTCGGTTTTTCTTTTTTAGTCAAACAGCTTTACTTTCATTTCATGACTAATGCTTTGTTGAATGCTTTATGATTCGCAGGTTCTTGAATTGGGAATGAACTTCCTTACAGCTGATGACATGAGTGCGCTACTTGCCGTGAAGCTGAGCAAAACAGTAGGGTTTGGGATGTCAACAAAGTTGCACCTGTTGGGTATGCATGTTGAAGGAAAGGTAGGCTCTTATCTGGTAGTCATCTATAGGAACATGAAATTCTTTATTGCTCGGGTAATGTTTAGGTTGGGAATGTTAATGGTATGCTGCATCCTGAACCTTTGTCCCCTCCTTTTCTTTCCATATGTTTCTATCGTGCACTTTTCCAATAGCTTCACTCACAAGTCACAACAAAAAGAACAATCTGAAGCTTTATTCCCTGTAGGTAGGTTTGGCTACCTGAAACATTTGTTTCCATGGCACACTGTACAGAAAATTACAGTCGCCTGTGATTTCAGTTGTCTAACCTGATTGTTCTATGGTATTGGTTTTTGCTCATAGTGGATGTCTTTATAGTTTACCCTGATATATGGATTATGGACTTGAAACGATCTTGAAATTATGCTGCAATTATCTTTTTTCAGGTCTTGTTAGGGGTGAAATTTGTAAGAAAATGGCCATTCATTGGTCGTGTTCGGCTATGCTTTGTTGAACCACCTTACTTTCAGATGACTGTGAAACCAATTTTCACTCGTGGCCTTGATGTTACTGAACTTCCGGAGTAGCTGGATGGCTGGTTAGTGATGATAAAATGTGTGATTAGTGTGTCTACACTCTCTATATGTCTCTCATTCTTAACAGTTATCTGTCTGTCTTAACTATATCTATACTTTTCTCTATCTTAGGATAAGCTTTTGGCCACTGTCTTTGAGCAAACACTTGTTGAGGTGAAGTTCTAATTATACCTTATTGCATCCTCCCTTTTGGAAATAGAAAAGGCAAAATTCAAAAGGGAAATAGAACTGAATTACTAGTTTTGAATATTTTATTATATCATTGGATCATTATATCAGTATCGTTTAAAGGAAGCTTTTTTATGATACTAAAAATTTCCTAAAGAATTTTGAGATGGTCTTTAAATTTGTGCAGCCAAATATGTTGGTGGTTGATGTAGAGAAATTTGCTTCTCCCACAGCAGGTAATTAATGAACTTATACTCTATGTAAAATTTGCATTGGGTTATTCCCACCCCGAGAAGGTTTTAATGTCTTATTACATCCAGTAAATCATTGTCGTATCCAAGGTTTTACACGTGTTGCTGTCTTGGGATTCAACTTTCCACAGGTTGTATGTGTTGTATGTCCTGATTTGATTTATTTGCCAGAAAGCTGGTTTTCCATTGATGAGAAGGATCCTGTTGCTGATGCTTTTGTGGAAGTTCTTGAAGCAGCTGACTTGAAGCCAGCAGATATGAATGGTTTGCGTTCCTTAATCCAGACAATTGCTAAAATTCGCTATTTTCTTTGACTCTAACTTTGTGCCATCATTTTAATTAAAGTTGCGAACAATGAATATATTTTGGAATAACCCGAGCTGTTTCTCAGGATTGTCTGATCCATATGTCAAGGGACAGGTTGGTGCTTACAGATTTAAGACCAAAACACATAAGAAAACACTGGCTCCAAAATGGCATGAAGAATTCAAGGTCCCTATCACTTCATGGGAGGTGCCAAATATTCTCTGTGTCGAAGTTTTTGACAAAGATCGTTTTGTTGACGACAAATTGGGGTTAGTTCAGATTTTCCACTTCCACTTAATGCAGAAACTCAATTTTAAATTACATTGTGTATATGTTAAGCATGATTGCTTCCCTGCATTGCGATGCCTGATATTTATTCTGTTTGGTGGGGTTCATCAGTTTACGGTTGACATCATGTGGTTGTGTGTTGCTTGAGAATACTTTCGTCTCATGTTTTACCAGTAAGGTAATAGTTGATGTAGCTTCGTGTGAATAAAAGATCTGCTGTAAATGTCATTACATTAACGGGGTCACTCTGATATTTCCATCAGTGACTACTCTGTAAACATGAATGAGCTTAGAGATGGGCAGAGGCATGACATGTGGTTATCTCTTCAAAATATCAAAGTGGGCCGACTACATCTGGCAATCACTATCATAGAAGGCGGTGTTGAGGTATTCTTCTTCCTCTTTGCTCAGATTTATTTCTTAATGGCTATCACAATGTACACTGGTTTACTCTTTTTTATTTCTTATAGAAAACTATGAAAATATGTAAATTTCAGAAAGTGTATGTAGTTGCAGACAAGTTGACTACTGTATACAAAGCCTAATAATTGATTAAAAATGAAGTTATTGTCATACCTTGTGTGCTCTGCTACTCGGGACATTTGCAGGAGAGTAGCCAAGCATGTGAGGATGAAAATTTGGATGACTATAAGAGAAAGTCCTTTGCAAAAAGTACTAGTAATAAGGGTTCATTCTCATCTGTTGCATCAGAGAAATCTCCGAGAGTAGCAGATAAGTTTGAGCCTATTGACGTAGACGGGCAACGCGAAACAGGGATATGGATTCATCAGCCCGGGAGTGAAGTTGCTCGTGTCTGGGAGGCAAGAAAGGGAAAGGACAGACAACTAGATACAAATATTCAAGGGGAGGTTTCACCGTCTGGTAGTTTCAAGGTGAAGGCGTCTGGATCTTCTATTAAGAACGCTAATAATGCTGATGAGAATGTAGATATTGCTGAAAAGACACGCCAGCCGAATTCTATGCATAGGGGAATGCAGAAAATCGGGTCAGTGTTTCATCGGAGAAGAAGTATAAAAAAAGAGAAGTCCAGCAGCAATCCTGAAGAACCTGTTGAATCTTCACATATTAACCTTAGACCCGTCGGTTCTCACGCAAATAGTGTGAAGTTAATTCTGGATGAAACAATTTTGAACCCGAATCCAGCCCCAACAACGAGTCCAACACCAAACGAAAAGCAAAGTCCAGAAGACAGCAGTTCAGAAAGCTCCAACAAGGGTCATTTAGGAAGCAAGGTGAAAAATGTCTTGAAGCAGTCAGGTCACGGCATAAAGCATGTTCTTTCACGGAAAGGATCAAAAAACTTTAAAGCTGAATCTGGAGAATTGTCGACTGAAAGGGATGTTTCCGTCTCGTCTCATACTTCAGATGAGGGAACTGCACCAATGTCTGTTAATATCTCTGAAGGTGAAGCAGTTTATGTTCCAACGAAAACGATATCTGGTGTCCAGAGCGAGTCATTCAGATGATAGGCCGCAATCATAGGCCGTTCTTGACCAGATGAGTAATTGAGAGTTTTAATCTTCTTTGAGGAATCAGAAGTTTTTGCAGAGCCTCGGGGTATCTTCTAAAGTCTGTTGAATATTGCTTGGAGGTTTTGGTATAGCGTTCTTTTCATGTAATTCGACATAAGTAGTTTCATTGGCTTTCAGCCTAACATGAACGCTCTAATTCAAGTTTTGTTTGTCAATAATCGTCTCATTAGAATTATCAAGAGATGTACCGGCAATTCCGTTGGTAGGTTGTATAAGTTGGTAATTATTTTAAGTATTTTTTAATCATCTTGTATCACTCTTATTACAGCTGTATTATAAAGTTGTATAAGTGGTTAATTAGTTGTTTTTTTGTCTTAATGGTGTAGATACCCAACTACCCATAATTAGCCACCTTACCTTTAATTCTTTGTTTGGTTCTAAAGTCTTTGTATCAACCATATATACCCAACCTATTCAGCTTATATTCAATAAGAAGTATTATCTTCTCCTTTCTAAAATCTACATGGTATCGTGAGATATATGAAAAATCAGTTTTAAACCACACCTGTTCTTCTTTCTTCTTCCAAAATGTCGATTCTCGGCGTCATCCGGTGTTGTATCCGGAGTTTCTTCCAAATCTATGAGTGGGTTGGATAATCCTACCCTCCAAATCACTTCAATGAAGCTAAAGGGCTTTATTATCTACAATGGGCTCAATCATCGAATTTTTATTACTGGAAGAGGAAAGCCGGGTACCTTCTCAATCAGAAGACCCTGCACAAAAACAATGAAGAGGCCTACAACACTTGGGAAACTGAGAACGCTATCATCACATCTTGGTTACTCAATTATATGGAAGATGAAATAAGTCAAGTTCATCTGTTTTATCCATCTGCTAAAGCCGTCTGGGATAATGTGGCTGCCACCTACTAAGATCAAGGGAACTTTGCACAGGACTTTGGTGTTAGAACCAGCCTGGAAGACACTAAGCATGGAACCCTCGATATCATAAAGTATTTCAACAACCTAAAGAAGATGTGGCATGAGTATGATCAGTTGATTGTCATTGACCGGGACTGCACTAGTGATGCCAACAAATTTTAGAAGCTCATTGGAAAAGAGAGGGTTTTTGACTTTCTTAGAGGTCTTAACCCTATCTTTAATGCAGCTCGTGAAAGGATTCTTGCACAAGTCCCTTTACGTTCTGTGCATGAGGCCTTTGCTACACTGAGGAAAGAAGAAAACCGGAAGAGTGTCATGAGTGGCCTACTTCTACTCAAGAGGAGAGAACAATATGCCCTTGTTGCTATGATTAAAGGCTCTGCATTTATGAGAGTACATCACAAGGGTTCCTTCAAAAAGAATGATCAGAAAAGAAACTTGCAGTGTGACCACTGCAAGAAGAAAGGTCATACTTAAGACTCCTGCTGGAATCTCCATGGTAAGCCACCACAACCGCAAATGAACCATAATACGAAAACAAGAAGCAGCCGGACTGACCAAAAAAGGGCCTACAATGCTACTGAGCAGCCAAGCCTCTTCTCAAAGGAGCAAATTGAGGCCTTAAATCAGCTCTCTTTGACAGAAGGATGCAGCAGACTGCTGATACTTCTATGGGTGCAACGGCTCAAAATGGTAAGAACACTTGGATCATAGACTCAGGTGCTTCAAGTCATATGACATGTGACTTTTCTCTTTTGACACTTTCTATAAAACCAATCACCTGCACATTGTAAAAATTACTGATGGTACTTGTTCTAAAGTTGAAGGAACATGAACTGTTAAACTCTCTAATAACCTTACCCTCAACTATGTTTTGTATGTCCCAAAGTTACACTACAATCTCTTTTCTGTTAGTCAATGTTCTAAAGAAAGGAAATGTATTGTTAACTTTTATCCTACACACTGTGAGTTTCAGGAAATGGGATATTTGGAGAGGATAGGCAGTGATAAGAAGACTGATGGCCTCTACCTTATTCAAGGCAGATAAGTGAAGACTGTTAAAGGTTTGAGTGTTTCTTAGGATTCCCCCAAATGTAATAAGATCAGAATGTTGCATTTGAGATTAGGTCATCCAAATTTTCATCATCTTAACAGGATGTACCCTACTTTGTTTTCTGGTGTAAATTTGAGGATTTGAAGTGTGAATTTTATGAATTTTCCAAACATACTAGCAATCCTTTTAAATCATGTCTTATAAAGAATCGCCTTTTAAACTTATTCACACAGATGTATGGGGTCCATCTAAAAACCCTAACCTCATTCACAAGAAATGGTTTGTGACCTTCATAGATGACCACACAAGACTAAGTTGGGTCTATCTTATGAAGCACAAGACAGAGGTTAGCATGATTTTTGAAACCTTTTATAAGATGATTGAAACCCAGTTTCAAACAAAGATTCAAATCTTAGATCTGATAATGGAACATAGTATTTGACTTTATGTTTGTGACCTTTTTTTCGGACTGAAATAGAAATTATTCATCAAACCTCTTGCCCCAATACTCCTCAATAGAATGGAGTGGCAGAGAGGAAGAATAGACACATCTTGGAAGTTACAAGAATCCTTATAAATAGATGCCATCCAGGATACTTGGCTTCAAAAAAACCTCCATTGAAACCCTTACTTCATCCTACCTTAACTCCAAACTAATCACTTCTATACCTCTTAAAGTTTTTGGTTGTACAACCTTTGTCCATATTCACTCCAAGAATAGGATTAAGATTGGACCAAGAGCTGTTAAAACTATCTTCGTTGGGTACTCTGCTACACAAAAAGGGTTTAAGTGTTTTGATCCTAAAACAACCATTTTTATACATCTTGTGATGTTACTTTCTTTGAATATCAAGCTTTCTATACTAAGGAAAACAACACTGATCTTGATCAGTACAGTTTTCTCATCAATGATGTCACTATTCCTATTGTTGATTCTGATCTACGTATGGAAACACTCCTTCAATAGTCTGATAAGGGCATTACTCTGCCAGAATAGGAAGTCATTGTCCACACTAGGCAAAAGAAGCCATCAAGGAACCTAAGCACTCCTATGCACCCTCCAGATGTTTGCACTAATCCAAATTTATAGGAACATCAAAATACCACTGCAACAATGGAGCACAATCATGAGGACCCTGGCATCACTCCTCTAACTGGCAATGAGGCACCAAAAATGATTCCACAAACTGACGATCTCTCTCAACCTAAAGAATTACCTATTGCATTGAGGAAAAGCACCAAAGAACGCATTAAGCATCCCATAGACAAATTTGTCTCCTATGGTAAATGCGTTCAATCTTACCGTGCTAATGTTGATTCTACTTTTATACCAAAGAACATACAACAAGCTCTTGGTTGTCCTCTAGGAAAAAAAGGTCATTATAGAGGAATTAAATGCCTGAGCATAACCACACATGGGATTTGGTTCCATGCCTAAATGGTGTGAAGCCTATTGGATGTAGCCGGTTATTAAGCGTTAAGCACAATCTGGTGGCACCATTAATAGGCATAAAGCCGATTAGTTACTAAAGTGCGCTCAAACTTTTGGAATTGATTTCAATGGGACCTTTTGATATGATTCCAGGTTGGAAACACGATCAGACGTTGCCCAGGAACCTCCTAAGGGATCAATGGCGAGATGGGAACCTAATCCTAGAAAGTCCAATCTAAGACCTAGTCCAAGAATACTACAACATTTTGCTCAAAAATGTTGATTCGTTTTGAAGGGGTGTATTCTCTACGACGTAGAGAACACTCACTCGCAAGTGACAAGAATAAGCCAAGTCGACATAATCAATGAAATTTCACTCAAAATAATAATAATGTTGTAATTGTTCATACAATAATGTCGCTAGTATGCCTTTATATAGGCTACAAAATAAAAGACAAGTAAACTCCTATGAAATGTGTGATAAATTACATACTAATTTTCGCCACTTTATTTTCTAGTGGGCCCAACTTGACTCTAATAAGCCCAAATGACTTTTATTTACTGAAAATAAAGACTTTACCCAATATACTTGTTAGGAACATTTTCTAGTTTTGATGATGGCCATGCTAGCTGTTAAAACAAGCCTAAAATAAGTTAGAACCGAATGTATAGGCTTTACTTGGAAGTCTGACATATTGTATAAGTTCAGTCAGACAAGCACTGTACTAGACTGGTAGACTGGCTTAGTAAAGACATATGACCGGCTTCGATGAATGCAAATTTAAAGGCACCAAAGACACCTCAAGTGAAGACCTATGGATGACTTACAACCAAGGAAGTCTGTGATGACCTTAGGTAAGTCTAAGATACAATACAAGTGATGAAACTTAATTTTCTATATCACGGTGTACACCGATCTCATACAAAACTAAGGATCGAAGTGAAGGAAATATATACCGGTGATAAACAACACGAAGCGGCGACCAAAGTAAATGCACTTACTTGAACGGTGAAGTAAAGAAGAAGCAGTCAAGTAAAGTAGTCACTTAGCGGTGAAGTAAAGAAGAACCACTAAGTGAAGCAAGTTGTTTGCACTTAATCGGAAACGTGGAAAATATGGAAGATCAAGCAATTAATGCGAGAATCAATCAAGGACGGATTTTATGATGACCATTGATTAAAATCCGCATCACTAAAATCAAGGAGGATTAAATCAAGACAGAATCAAGGATTATTACGAGCATTAATTAACCAACGGATGGAAATTCAAAATCAAGGGATTTACGGCTATAAATAGAAGGCATTGATGGAGAGGAACAACAAAAAGTTAATTCATAATTTCGAAGGACCAAAACTCTATCAAAATCACAAGCCTTCATACTTGACCTTCAAAGTAATATCCAGAAAAGGTTAATCTCAGAAAATAGAGCTTCAACATATACATCAAGCCTAAGATTGATCAACTGTGTGAATTCAAACATTCTCATCAACTTTAAGGATCTTTTTTACCAGCAATTGAATCCGAGATTCTGAGAAGGAATTGCAACCTAGTGTGATAGCTACTGAAGGATTTGTTCCCAAGGAGCAGTGTTGGAGACTGAGTCACTGAAGCTTTTGTAGCCGGGGAGTGATGATGCAGATTGTGAAGCATGTGTAGCCAAGGACAATCACAACTCTTGTAGTGGTGAAAACAATAGTGAATTCCAACAATCATCACAGAAGAATAGTGGATTAAGGGATTACACCACCCTGAACCACTACAAGTTTTTGTGTTCATTTACTTTATGCACTTTACATTTTTAGTCTTTACTTTACGTGGATTACTTTATATGTGTGTGTGTGTTTAAATTACTTTGAAACAACTTTTTGGAAGGGTTTATCCATCGCACAAAAGCTTTTTAACAAGAAGCGTTTTAAACTCCACATATAGTCATTCACCCCATCTAACTATATGCTCACCCTTCTGCAGGACCAACAATACTATAATATAGGCACCATTTTTGAAAGGCCTTACTACCCTTTAGGCCCACAAGACCTTTATTAACTAAACTAGTAAAAACAAGGCTGAACATTCTTCCAATATAACGCCAATCTTGATGCTCTTTTGGCCCTTTATTACCTCCAAGGATCAAAGACTGTAAGCATATATTTCGTGCCCAATAGCACAAATAATGGTCTTCATGGACTTCATGGCCACATTATTTCAAGCCAAAGTCCCGGGACGGATCACATCATTCCCCCAGTTGGAAGGATTCATCCTGTTGGAAAGGTGTCCTAAACCCAATCGGGTAGGACCGGATCCGACCGGTCGGGTCATTTGATCCTATTTAGTTCATGTAATAACTTTATTATGATTAATAAAAGCACTATGTTATTATATATTGTTTGTCTTCATATTATTTGTTGTATATATATAGTAACGTCCCTAGTATCGATCATGATAGAGAAACCATGATAGTGATTATGGTTGATGAGATCTCTAATCACTATAACAAGGTTGGTACTTAAATGTCTCTAGTCTTACATATTATCAAATGGGACATTGATGATATAATCGGACTAACACGTATTGGATGTCTTCTATCTTTTAGAAGGTAGGATAGATCTCGTCTATCGAAGTGTAGGGACACTTGGGTATGCGTGGGCGTGTATTAGAGAATGCGACGTTAGGATCGACCCACTTACATTAAGTGTCACACTATGTGGCGGTTGTGTAATTATCCTTTTGACCGAGTCTTCATGGCATCACGGTGTGGATTGTCATGCTTTGACACTATTGAGATTTCTCCAACCACGGGCGATCATGCGGTAGTGATTGGGTATGATATTGAAGCATCGCGGAGTATACATGATTGGTCGTCCGGGAATCGCGTATCCTATGATTGGGATTGAATATCCGAAATGGCCTTCTTATAAGGAATGTCTAGCTCTAGAATCTTTGCAAAGTGGGAGTAAATGTGTTATTCGAGAGAGCATGATATCCAGATTATAAGATACGATCGTCAATGTATTGACACTCGAGATACGATCGTATGGATATTATTATAGCGATAGGATTGTAAGTTACACGGTAATCGCTTCACATGAAAGGTAGTAGTCATTGCTTTTGACTCTTCCGATAATTGGGGTCACGGTGTGTTGCTGACGCTATCCCGTGATCGTTAGGTATAAAGGGCATTTTGGTAAATTGCACTTTGTGTCTACGGCCAACACATTCGAAGCCTATCGGGTCACACACATATGAACATCGAGTCGGATTAAAATGCGGTTATAGTTGATAACCAAATAAGGAAAGTTTATCTCTAGACTATAAAGGTTATAGTGGTAAATTAATATGGTGGTATTTATTTATTATGAATAAATAAAATACAAGATATTAATTATATATAAATTATATTAATTAAAGAATATTCCGGAAGTCAATTTATTGACTAAAGGGGCGCCACTTTTGAGTGTATGAGATACACTTGGATTGTGCACTTTAATTAATAAATATTGCCATAATATTAATATAGGATATTAATTGATTTTGGAAAAATAGATTTATGGTAATAAGATAATTATAATCAATATATGATATTGACAAAATATTATAATTAAAGAGATAAATCAATCTAATTGATTTTCCTTATTTTATTGGAAAAGGTTTTCTTCTCCTCCACACTACATACGGGCGCCACTTGCTCTATAAAAGGAAGTGGGTGTCAAGCTCTTTTGAACAACACAATTGCAAGAGTTCATAATTCTTATGTAAAATAGAGAGCTCTCCATAGTGAGTTTGTGAGGAAGAAAAGGTCCGATCTAGCGACCGAGTTTTCCGATAGCAATCCAAGGAGGATTCGGCGAGGGTTCGTGTGGATTAGCGATAGAGGCCGGACGCGTGGGCGGCTTGCGCGATTGAACTACTCTCCGTTGGCGGTCAAAGCGACGATCTTGTAGATCATCTAGGTATAACCGTCAAACTACTTAACATGTTTATTGCATTAAACGAAGAACGATCTAGAAAAGGAAATCAAAATTTTAAATTCCTCTGCGTTAAACTAGTGATTTCCTAACACATCCATGAATCAAAAGGAAGTCGTAAAGTTCAGCAACACGCACCAAGCTTGAACAGTCTGCAAAAATCATCAATAAGACACTGGTATCAAAATGCAACGCATAAATACAATGTCAAAGCAATAAAAGGTGTATATGGTGATCCATGATTTTGAAATGGTACATAAGAACAATCTCTCGGTTTGATATAAATGTCGATGAAGCCTTGGAAAGAAGCAATATAATCATATAAATTGTTAGGAGAGGTATCATCAAGCGTACAAAATGGATCACAGAAAGTGTGCTCCGTTTTGCAATCAATATGATCTGGATCAAGATAAACCGAAGGCACTATAGGGGCTTTATTGGGTGTTTCCAATAGCCCGGTGCCCTCCTCAAGTGCATGATCATCATGTATCTGCAAAGAAGATAAGATAGCGCTCGAACAAATGATTAGCTGCATAGGATCATCACCCTGCAAAGAAGAGTCATCAAAGCTAGAGCACGAATTGAATGACATAGCATCTTCTTTTTCCTCAATCAAAGTCAACTCATTGAGTTCTCTCCCTCCACAATAGACTCCTCAGACATCTCTACTTTGCTGGCCATATATTCAGGCTTATCAATCTTCACTTTGTCATCAACAAATTTAGGACTATTTTCAACGTCCAACCCTACCACACTCTCACTTTCCTCCTTTTTCAACTCCTCCTCTTGAATGTTAACAATCTCTTCGTTCTTCAACCAAGTCTTTTTCTTTTGTAAATTCAGCCATCTGTTTGGCCTCATCCGCCAAAAAACTCTCCCAAAAAAGTTCAACTTCCTTGTCCCATCTATCCTGCCACTCTTCCATCCTAACCTTAGTGTCTCTTTTCACCTTTTGGTTCACCCCCTCAACAATCCTACGCACCCTCGCTAACAATTTACTAACGAGCTCATCTTGACGCATCCGCTTCTCCTCCTATGTTCCTCGCCACGAATGCGCTCTCTCATAATAATCAATAAAGAATACCTACCGATGTGACTCTGGTTTGGAAAACGATCGGATGTTGCCCAGAACCTCCTGGCGGGATCAATGACGAGCTAGGGAACCTAGTCCTTGAAAATCCAATCTACGATCTAGGCCAAGAATACTACTACGTTTCGCTCGAAAACGCTGATTCGTTCTTGAAGGAAGTATCCTCTATGACAAAGAGAGTACTCACTCTGGAAAAACTCAAAAGATAAAAGTTGTAGAACAGCGAATTTCCTATAAGTTCACCAATTTTAAGGGGATTCGGAATCGTCTCGAGCACCTAAATTGAAATCGTAAAATGATCTACCGGTGCAGAATTTGAGAACGGACTATTCTGTGTTGATGAGCATTTTTGAGTATGTTCGGTGTCAAATTTCCAGATGAGGTAAAGAGAGAATTGTAGATACATGGTGATTAGTTGGGGTAAAAATTTCAGATCGTTTGGAGGTGCTTTGGTTATGGCACGATTTGATACAAAACCGGTTTGGAAAATTAGGTTTCTTGAAATAAAGATTAGGGTTCTTGAAATCAAGATTAGGTTTCTTGGTTGGAAAAGTTGGGTTCTTGATTACAATAAATTTTTTCTTGATTGGGGGTGTGTGCTTTATGGATTCTTGAAAGGGGGTCGGTTTTCTTGTTTTTGTGTTTGAAGAAAATTAGGGTTCTTGGGATGATGGTTTGAAGATTTAAAAATATGAAGAATTTTCCGGATAGGATGGATGAAGGTTTGAAGATGTATGGGGTTGTTCTTAGGAGGGGGGACGAAAATAATGAAATAATAAGAAAAAAAATATTTTTTTGACTAATAATTCGAAAATAAAGAAAAATAAACATTGAGGATATTTGATACCTTAGTTGCTGAGATCCGATGCCAAATGATGTGATTCCGGGTTGGAAACACGATCGGACGTTGCCCAAGAACCTCCTAAAGGATCAATGACGAGCTGGGAACCTAATCCTAGAAAGTCCAATCTAAGACCTAGGCCAAGAATACTACAACGTTTCACTCGGAAACAAATGATTCATTCTTGAAGGGTGTACTTCTACTGACGAAGAGAACACTCCTCGCAAAGTGACATGAATAAGCCAAGTCGAGTTAATCAATGAAATTTCACTCAAAATAATAATAATGTTGTAATTTTTCATACAATAATGTAGCTAGCATGCTTTATATAGGCTACAAAATAAAAGACAAGTAAACACAGGATAAATTACACAAGAATTTTCGTAACTTTATTTTCTGGTGGGCCTAACTTGACTATAATAAGCTCAAATGACTTTTATTTAATGAAAATAAAGACTTAACCCAATATATTATAATATAGGCACCATTGTTTGTGGGTCTTTCTCACATTTAGGCCCACATGACCTTTATTAACCCAACTAGTAAAAACAAGGTTGAAAATTCTTCCAATATCGTACCAATCTTGATGGGCATTTGGACCTTTATTACTCCAAGCTATGACTCTAAGCATATATTTCAGTCCCAATAGAACAAATAATGGTCTTCATGGACACATTATTTCAAGTCCAAGTCCCCGGGACGGATCACATCACCTTTGCTCTTGTTGATAGACTTAACACTGTAAGAATCATTATTTATATTGCTGTTGTCTATAATCGGACTCTGCATCAAATGGATGTAAAAAATGATTTTTAAATGGTGATTTAATGGAGGAAGTGTACATGTACCCCCTGGGTTTATGATCCAATCAAATCAAGTCCGTATATTGAACAAGTCCTTATATGGACTTAAACAATCTCTAAGGACATGGTTTGATAGGTTCTCTAAATCTATGTAAAAGGGAGGCTATACTCAAGGGCATGGAGATCATACCATGTTCTATAAGAATACAAAAACATGAGGAGTTACCATCCTAATTGTGTATGTTGATGACATTATCATCATTAGGAATTCCAGTTGTGAAATTTCACATCTAAAAAACCTCTTGAAACACGAATTTGAGATAAAAGATCTTGGCCCTTTAAAATACTTTTTGTGAATAGAATTGGCCAGATCTAAAGATGGCATTCTTCTCACCCAAAGAAAGTACACTATGGACATTCTCACTGATTATGGTGTTGAAATAGTGTCCTAAACCCAATCGGGTTGGACCGGATCCGACCGGGTCGGATCATTTCTACTATTTCTTTATGTTTATACATATATTAAATGGCTTTTCTGTTGTCATATATATGTTCTTTTAAAGAACCAATTATGAATTGTTATGTGATAACATCCTTAGTATTAAATCGTGATGATAGAAACCATGATAAGCGATTATGGTTGATGAGATCTCTAATCACTTTAATAAGTTTGATACTTAAATGTTTACAGGTGATGTACTATTAAACAGGCATTGATAGTATAAAAAGTGCTAGCGTATTAGATGTCTTCTCATCATTAAAGCGAGGATAGATCTCGTCTATCGAAGTGTAGAGACACTTGGGTAGACGCGTGGCCGTGTATTAGAGAATGCGTGCGTTGGGTGACCCACTTACACCGTTAAGTGTCACACCTATGTGGCGATTATGTAATTATCCTTTGGACCGAGTCTACATGGCATCACGGTGTGTATTGTCATGCTTTGACACTATTGAGGTTTCACAGCCATGGGGCGATCATGTGGTAGTGATTGGGTGTGATCTTTGAAGCGTGCGGAGTATACATGTTTGGTCATCTCGAAATCGCGTACACTTATAAGTAGGGTGAATATCCGAAGGCGCCTTTCTTATAAGCGAATGTCTTACTCTCGTGAATCTTTGCAAAGTGGAAGTAAATGAGTTACTTCGAGAGAGCTTGATATCCGGATTATAAGATACGGTCGTTGATGTTTTGACACTTGACTAACGATCGTATATTATTACAAATGATAGGATTATAAGTTACACTGAATCGTTTCATATGAAAGGTAGTAGTCATTGCATTTGACTCTTCCGATGATTAGGGAATCGCGGTGTGTTGCTTGACGCTTATCCCGTGATCGTTAGGCATTAAGGGCATTTTCAGTAAAATGTACTTTGTGTCTACGACCAACATATTCTCAAGCTGTATCGGCCACACACATATCAAACATCTATTTGGATTAAAATGCTGGTTATAGATGATAAACCGAATAAGAAAGTTTTATCTCACGTTATATAGCCAGGATATAGTGGTAAATTAATGGGAGAAACGCTTATAAGAGACAAAAGTTATAATTTCAATATTCATTAAGACAAAGATAATTACATAAAAAGCGAATGGACATAAATTAAACTGAAAGGACGCTTTTACCCTTGTCTTGTTTTTGGCTCTCTTGATTCTGATTGTAATGGCGTCGATGGACTCCCTCTCTGCCGGAAACTCGACCTTCTCCAGATTGAAGGTAGATAAAGAGAGAAAATCAAAACAAGAGGCCATTCGTCCGATGGAGGTGATCGAAGCTGCTCAACGTGCCTGCCGCATCCTTGCCGCCGAAGCGGAAGCTAAGGTAGGTCTTTTTTTTTAAATTGCGTTTTTCATCGATATGTCAGGTGGATCATTCATTATTTATGTCTGATGATTGAATATCTGCTCTTTCGATCTTTCTATTTTGCTTATTTTTGTGCAAATTGTTGAATTACGTTCTGGGAGCTAGTGAAATTTGTTATTTTGATTTTTTATCCCTTTGCTTGGAGCCGTTAATGGTTTAATGGTATTATGGTTAAAGTTCATTTATTTTGGCTGAAACTGTTGGAACAGAATTGAAATTTGAATTACGAGAAGAATTCATTAACAAAATGTCTTATTTAATTCGTTTCCGTAGTTCTCTATTTTCCTATTTGGTTTGAGAGATTGAAGTATGGTGAGATAAGAAATTGGATGGGGTCTGGCTTGTAAAATATTTTCACAGACTGATCCAATTTGTGTAAGTCTTTAACTCCCATACGCAAAGACCACTAGCAGCAAACTATTTGATTTGAGCTTTTGAGAATTTATGTTGATCATAAAAGAGCCTTTGATTTGGAACCCTAAAGATGATGATCAAATGAGCTGTCATCTCAAATGTAGCTGGTTTAAAGGGCGAGTGTGTCAGGGTTTTTCATTCGAATAAATTTAAAGGAAGCAACACTTTCTGACTGTTTTTTCGCTGTCACTAATGGGTAGGGGATGTTTTATTTCTTTATGTGATTGTTTTTCAATGTTCAGTTTGGTGCTAAGTTGATGCTTTTCTTGGAGGTTCTGAATTCTGATACTATATAAATTTTACAAATATGTAAATTGTTATTGCCATGGCAAATAATTCTTATTATTTTTCAGATTAACATGCTGAGACCTTATTTCATGCATAGTAAGTAACATCATCCACCTTAGTATAAATTTCTCTAAAAGGATGCTTTTGTATCCGTGTAGCTTAATGCCTCAATTATCATGTTTCAATCACTGGTTTAAGTGTGGTGTCAATAGGCACAAAAGAGAAGAATGTAGACTTAGAAAAGAAAAGGAAGGTGTAAATGTTGAAGCAACAAACCCCGTGATAAATGAGCCCACTCTGTCGAACCCTTTTGGGCCATGGTTGCTTACAACAAATAGGAGAAGGAGGCGATTTGAAACATTTCTCTTGAAACCACCTGGCATGCTATGGAAGATTCAATCTCTTTGGGATTGGTTCATATCATAGACATAAGGTACTCGAAATCGTACTCGTTTTTGTCACATTGCCTGCAAGTTTATTATGGATATATTTGAGTTTTTATGGTGCTTATGTGCTATTGTGTAATACATCTCCTATAAGCCAAAAAGCAACTACATGCTAATTAAATCATTTGCAAGACAGTGGGCAATGCCTATGATGCATTCGCTGCCTTACGGTCATTTTGCAATAAGAGAATGCGCATACTTCATCACAAACAACTTGAAAAAATACCCAAGCTGTTGGTCCATATTGAAGATGTTAGCTTTATTAATTCTTATTAACATTATAATAAGAACCAAGATTGATTTCTATAAATGGTTTGGCGAATGCTCTTCTGGCAGTGTGCATGGTGCACATTTTCAACTAAATTGAGATGCATATCACATAGTAAAATGCATACTTGGTTGTGGTAGCATCTAAATGGAGTGTTGTTTATGCTGCAATTCATGTATATGTTGTTTTTGTAGGCAATGGCCCAGCTCGGTTGCTTGATTGTGGTGCAACCAGAAGTTGGAGGAGCTCGTGATATTTTCTTATTTGCAGGAGTTGACAAAGTGAGATTTAGGAAGCTTGTAATTTCCGGTGACATTTTTGTGATGAGAATCACTCTTAACAAACTTCACAAAGGCTTTGGAATCGCGAAATACGAAGGGAATGCTTACGTAGGAGGTGAAGTGGTATGCAAGGCCGATTTTTTGTTGTCCATTGGTAGCATTGTAGCCTACTATAGTTGCATTTGTTTTAAACGTCATTGTAAATTTCTTCCGCTTATCATGAATGTAAAACCGTCAGATTGTGTCATTACACTAAGCTACATAGCAGATTTGTATTATTGGTTCACTATTTTTGTGGTCTTTTTCCTGGTTCACTTTACTTGTCCACTGTCCACAAAATGATAATTAAATGTTTGTTTCGGTTCACTATAAAATTACAACATTGAACTCCCAATAGCGAAATATTGTGTCATTACATCAAGCTACATAGCAAATTTGTATTATTGGTTCGTTTTGTGAGTTAGCTTTAACAGTAATACCCCTGCTTCATCAGTTTTTCATGAGTTCAAACCACTCTGCTTCATTGTTTGACTGGCACCTATTTCACATTACTAATTCACTTCAAACCAAAGTTCACTTTTAGGAATTTATAATTTTAGTTCACTATTGTACTTAACCATGGGAAGTTTACTATTGTTAGTTCACTTTTTGAGTTCTTTTTTGCGAGTTCACTATTTGTAGATCACGGTTATTGTAATTCATTATTGTTGTAGTTGACTATTTTAGTTCCTCTCAACAATGATCTAAACTCTACACTTCCTAATCCACTGCAGCAGCAACAAAGGTTGTGACTTAGCTTTAGCAAAGTACCATGGTTTACTATTTTTCATTGAGTTCAAAACACTCTGGTTCACTATTTCAGACATATTTCACATTACTAATTCAATTTAAACATATATTCACTTTTAAGAGTTAATAATTGTAGTTCACCGTTGTAGTTAATCATTGGAATTTACTATTGTTAGTTCACTTTTGAATTCTTTTTTGTGAGTTCACTTTTATGTGGTGCAAGTTCACTTTTAGGAGTTTACTTTCATTGTTGTAGTTCACTTATTTGTATATTCACTTTTTAAGTTACTATTCAAAACTCGTTTTGTGATTCAATATTACTAGTTCACTATTAGCTAGCAATATATTCGGTTCACTATTTTACATTAAGCTTAAAAACTGGTTTCCTTTGTTTCACATTGATGTCGTAGTTCACTATTTATGGAAGTTCATTATGATCGAACTCAAACTCTTTTACACTCTTGTAATTCGTTGTTGTAGTTCACTATATGTAATTAGATGTTGTAGTTCCTATTATTATTGTTAGTTCAATATCTCGAGTTCGTTTTGTGAGTTCACTTTTAGGAGTTTACAATATTAGGTCATTTGTTGTAGTTCACTATTTGAATATTCACGTTTGTTAGTTCACAAATTTTAATTTCACTATTCAAAAGCCGCTTTTGTAATCAATGCATTCTGAGTTCATGATTAGCTAGCAATATATTCCGGTTCACTATTTTAAATTGAGCTTAAAAACTACGGTTCACTTTATTCACATTGATGTCGTAGTTCACTATTTATGAAAGTTCATTATGATCGTACTCAAACTCTTAGTACACTCTTGTAATTCGTTGATGTAGTTCACTATATGTAATTAGATGTTGTAGTTCCCTATTATTATTGTTAGTTCACTATCTGAGTTCGTTTTTGTGAGTTCACTTTTAGGAGTTTGAATGTTCAAATTGGCGATTTCACATCTTTTCATAGATATATAATGAGTAGTACATGAATGAGTTTACAATTGTAGTTCATTGTTTGTGGTTTACTATTGGAAGATTACTATTGTTAGTTCACTTTTTGTGTTCATTTTTGTGAGTTCACTTTTAGGAGTTTATACTTGTAGTTCACTGTTTGTGATTCACTATTTATGGTTCACTGTTGGACTCTACAATTGTAGTTCACTATTTGTGGTTCACTTTTTGAATACAAAACACTCTGGTTCACTGTTTCAGTTCTTACTTTACATTACTAATTTACTTCAAACCAAAGATTACCTTTAGGAAGTTTAAAATTGTACTTAACCACTGAAAGTTCACTATTGTGAGTTCTTTTTTGCGAGTTCACTATTTCTAGTTCACTGTTTGTGGTTCACTATTCAATGTCGTAGTTCACTATTTATGGAAGTTCATTATTATCGTATTCAAACTCTTAGTTCACCATTATAATTCGATGTCGTAGTTCACTAATTGTAATTCGTTGTTGTAGTTCCCATATTAGCTAGCAAAATACTATGTTTCACTGCTTTTCATTGAGTTCAAAACACTCTGGTTCACTGTTTCACATTTACTTCACATTACAAATTCACTTCAAACCAAAGTTCACTTTTAGGAGTTAAGAATTGTAGTTCATTGTTTGTGCTTCACTATTTTAATTCAAAACACTTTGGTTCACTGTTTCACACCTACACATTACTAATTCACTTCAAACAAAATTTCACCTATTTTAATACAACCAACACTTTTTACAATTAGAGTTCACTTTATTGTAGTTAAATATATTGGAAGTTTACAAGTAACACTTCAAAACACAGCCAATCAACTTTTATAAGTAGAAACAAAAGAAGAAAATTTTGCTAAACAATATTTTGAATGCGAGAAATGGATTACACTTTGGCAATCAAACCAATAAGTATCGATGTACACCAATGATGTCGAATACAAAACCCAAGCCAAAAGAAGTTACAAAGCATGAACAATACAAAAGGTGCACAAACGCTATAAAACTCAAATACCAATTAAGCAATAAACTTAAAACACTCATTAGCATAATCCAGGAGAAATGAAAATGCTTCATAGCATATACCAAGTGAATCAACTACTCTGTAAGGCCGAGTTCTCCATTTATTTTGCGAAGTTGCACAACTACTTGATTCTCAGACTTTAATAATTAGCATCCATAAGAAAGTTGTAGCTATAAGAGGTAGGTGAAATTCCGCTCATCTTTAACTTTTCAAGGATACTTCACTTTTTGACCTGTGGTTCGGCAAAGATTCCAAAGCACACAATGGCTTTAATATGAGTTGCATTATCATTTAATTGCTCACATGAGACCTTTAGCATCCTCACCTCACATTTTAAGAACTAATTGCTTGGATGGGAACTAGGCATAGAGTGTTGGAGAAACAACAAAATTCCTAGAATAAGATGAAAGCATACACATCATGCTTAGTCCTGCTAACATTTTCTTTCAAAGACAACCCAAAACTAGCCAAGCCATGAGATATTGAAACATGCCCTACCACAATGTTTTAAATTACACACATCAAACTGCTTTACAAGAGATGGAATGCCTTTTAGGACATAAAAGCAACTAAATCCAAATCTCTTTGCCTGTTGAATACAAAAATTTTGATCAAGCAACTTAAGTAAGCAAATCTCCCGAACTTCCAACTTTGTCTCATAAAAACAAAATTATTAAATCTGAACTTGAAGCAATTCCACTGAAACACAAAAAACACGAATTTATTTTTAGTATCAAACCGTAAAATGACCAAATAGCTCAAAAGAGTGATAATGTCTCCAATCGTAAAAATCCAAAATCCAAAATGCAAGAAACATATTTGCTACTTTTACTTCAAATGCATAAAAAAGTAGACCAAATCTAGATGATTCTTAAAAAGTGCACACAAAAAGATCTCAACTCAAAAGATACAAAAAGAAATTAGACAGTAAAATGACAAAAGAGCTCAAAACAACTAATATTGTCCAAGCAGAAAAACCAAAGAAAAGCTCATAACATTCACAATAATTAAATCGTTGTGCTACATAATTCAACAAAACTATAAAGAAATTTATCATACTAAAGCAAAATGCTTTATTAGATACAAATACGTAAATCGAGAAATGATGAAGATATCCTAAGAATTTTTATTTATATTTTTCAAATCAAATCTAGGGTTTAAGAGAGAATTTTCAAACTACTACTTCAAAGAAAGAAGAAAATACTTTTTGAATCTTAAGAGCGGAATCGGGCTTAAGCTCCGATTGAACGAAGCGTACTCAAAATCTGAACCATCTTCCGCGTAACCCTAGCCAGCGCTTTGTGATTCTCGTGCGATTGTGGCGGCGAGGACGAAAGACGGATCGAACCGATGCCGCCGTCATCTTCCTTCAATTCGCACCGAAAGTCCTCCATTGTCCAGAGTCAAGCACGAGATCGGCCACAATTTATGCCTGACGACCTTATGAATTAGCGATTGAGTAAAGGTAGACGCACGGGAGGAAAAGGCCGGAATGGATCAGGTTATTAGGTAATTTGGGTATAATGTATTGGAGTCCCAATGACTTATCAAATATTGAATCGACTATTATTTGAATCAAATGTGTAAATGTCCTTATTGATAATTAACTTTTTTTTTGTTTTTGAAAGGATCAACTATTTTTATTTATTTATAAAAGCATCTATTTATTATTGTTGCAGTTCCTTTTATTTGAAATCTTAAGAGATTAAGATTATTTGGCAATTTAATAGATTTCTTTTTTTTAAAATAAATTTAATAGATTTCAAAATCAGCATTTATTTCTCTTTTATATCAATGATATCTTAAATTACTAATACAACATTTATTAGTGATGTACTCATTTGAAAAGAAAATAAATATGAAAAAAATATATATTAGGTTTTAGTCCAATTTCCCTGTATATAAATTTTAATCCACACTCATTTTTTTTGCGCAATAAGGACAAAAACATTTTTTTGATGGACTGTTTTGCCATTAATTTATAACGCTCAATAACACCAAATCTTTGTCTGCTTTATTCCGTAATACATTATCCAAACCATTAATTGGTTCTCGTTTGATACGTGCTTTTATTTTCTCTATTTCTTCCGTATTTCTCTCGATTCTCCATATTAATTGTTCTGCTTTGATTTCTTCTTCGCTTCGGTCACTTTAATTGCAGAGGTCTGTTGATTTTGTGGTTGCAATTTCATATCTGCTTTCGCATTGAAGGTTTCGTTTTTGTTTCAATCGCTTCAAGCTAGTCGTTCTTCTCTTATTTTGAAGATTTTCAAGGTAATTCTCTTCCTTTTATCGTTGATTTTTGTTTTTGTTTGCAATCTGGTTTTCTTATCTAATAATCTTCTTTTACGCTTTTTTAGTTTTGTTATTGGAATCAAATGACATTGTGTTTTTATGTTGTTTCTTTACTTTGATTATCTATTCACATCTATTTTGTGATTGTTGACCTGCTCTTCGTTTATGTCTATATGTTGAATTGTTGTTATTCGGATCCTTGTTGATTTTGTTTGAGTTTGTATTTGAATTACATATGTTACCGTGATCTGTGTCAATTTGCATTCTGATGTCATTGTAGAATGCTCAACTATTATTATTACATGTGTATGCTGATTCCAATTTGTAGTCTTTTTGATTGTCTTTGTCTTATTAAGAATGTTGTTGTGTTGTGTGTATACAATGCACTCGGTAGGATTCTTTGTTATCTCGTGTTAGTAACAAGATGCGAGAATATATTAACACCAAACACGATGAATATTGTTATTATTAGTGAGAATGCGTTGTTTCTTTAGTTTTAGTTGTTGTAATTTTTTCTTTTGTTTATTTGCAGATTGTTTTGAGGATGGTGCTTTTGTTTTGCACCTATGCGTTCGATACTTATGTTTTGTCTGTTTGTGAGACTGATTCCTTCAAGTTTATTGTTGATAAGATTTGTCGACGATGGCATAGTTTGAATTCATCGCCCTTAGGTTGTTCTATAAGTTACCTGGTTGTTCTAGATGTTTTTTGTCCGTGATGAAGATTTAGTTACGTTGTTTGTTGTGTCTCAATCTTGAATGGGAATGGTATTCATATGGATGTGCTAGGCGAAAGCAATGCTCCTTCCTCAAGTTCCATCTGATCTACCCGATGTTGATGATGTTTTGCTTCTCTCAGCTCCGTACTTGTATACCTCCTCTCGATGGTGTTGATGATGAGGATTCTTTGTTTATGCTTAGGAAGGTCACTACAATTAAGCTAGGTTGGGATAAGATATCTTTTAAACAAGGAACAATATTTTATGGTGGTGTCTCACAGTTTAGATTATCTCTGAAAAAGGTATCTATTGATACCGATTTCAATATGTTTTAAAAAAGAATGATGGAAATAGAATAACGGCTTATTGTCTTTTCAAGGATCAATATAAGTGTTCATGGAATGTACATGGTGTTAAATTGAATGTGAATGGGTATTTTTATGTGAAGAAGTCATGCATTGTTCATGTTTGTGGTTCTGGCCGGGTCGGTCTTTTCATGGAACACGAATCAGCTCTGATCTTGTTGCCGAGGTTATAGAAAGTATGGTTCGTGATACTCCTAATTTGCATGCTTGTGTCGTTAAGCGTGATATATTCTCACTATTTAAGTTTAAGGTAACTTATTTGTAGAGCAAGAATTGGTTTGTCGAAAAGCGTAAATCGGCTTTGTATGGTGATGTGCATGAATCCTTCCAGGACTGCGCCATATGTTCAATGCCTCTTGGATTCAAATCCTGGCTCTGCTTTTTGTTTATGAAGTTGATCCTGGATCATGTCGGTTTAGGCGATTGTTTGTTGCTTTTGATTGTTGCATACGTGGTTTCAACTCTTGTCGTCCTCTTCTTTTTTTGGATGGAGCACATTTGAAAGGGCAATTTAGGGGTCATTTATTGGCTGCTACTGGGAAGGATGGTAACCAAGGTATGTGTTGAGTTGTGTGTTGTTTTCATATTGTTGAGAAACACAAAACACAAATGAATGATCCACACATGAATACAATCACACATTAACACACGATATGATCACACATTAGCATTATAATGAATTCTAACCGTGAGATTCTTTTTTGTATTTTAGGTATCTACCCACTTTGTTTTCTTTTGTTGTTGATTACGGGAGGACACTTGTAATTGGGAATGGTTTCTAATACATTTGAAGTCTATTTTGGATCCAATGCGGCCGATTACGTTTATTAGTGATAAATTCGATTGATTGATGGGGTCATCTTGTTTTCCCAAATGCTTATCATTCATATTGCTTGTATCATTTGAAGCTTAATTTTACGTGTGAAATGTTCAATATTCGAAAAGTAAGTTTTTAGGTGAGCGAATGGTTGCCTTGCTTGATCGGTGTGCTTATGCTTCTACCGAATTGGAGTTTGATTCTAATATGCAACTAATGCTTGTTGAGGGTGGAAATGTCAGAAAAGATTTTTATATAAATCAATCATGAGAATTGGGCTAATGTGCACTTGAGGGTAATCGGTATGGTTACATAACATCTAATCTGGTGAATCCTTTAATTGGTGGGTTTTGACAGAGAGCGTCATCTACCGTTGTTAACTTGGTTGATGCTATCCATATTAAACTTATGCAATGATTTGCGAGTTTGTAATTCTTTTCTTCGTTATTGGTTCTTATGTTGTCGTGTTTATTTATCTTTCCTTAGTTATATGATTTTGTTGTGCGAGAAAAAGAGAACTTTAGTTGCATCTTTTCTTCATCGCTATTTGCCCGCAATTGATGCCATTCTTTTCGCATATGATGGATCAATCTAAGGAGGTGGAATGTTGTCGATTCTCTTGCTTTTATTTATGAGGTTCACTCTTCACCGAGTGCTTCGTTAATTTGATGGATCGTACACCTCTTTGCTCTCTTTGGGAAAGGAATGGTTATCCGTGTCGTCATGGAGTTTCTTCTTTGTGATGAGCACCACATTTGTTTCTACATGATTATGTTGGCGTGTGGTACCGGACAAGCTCCTTTCGGATACTTATCAATATGCGCTATATCCTGTTCAAGATACTTATCTAAAAGCTCGAGATATCGTGTGCAGCGTTTCTTGTATTACCTCCTTTATTCTACAGGAAGCGGCACTGGAAGACCTCGGACTAAACGGTTTGCTTCACGTGGAGAGTCATGCCAACGCTCGATCGTGCATATAGATGTAAGTCGTTGTGGTTCTTACAGTACGTCACAATAAGCGTACATGTAGTCTTCTTTGTGCGATTGGATTGATCTTTGTATTGATGATGTTTTCGTGAGGCTATTTGTTTTGGATTGACTGTGTTTTTGGATTATTTGTGTTACTTGTGTTGGTCACATTCTTTGTGTTGAATGCTCATTATATATTTTTTGATTGAGTAATTATTTTGTAATATCTTTTATTTTTGTATTCACCTATCAATATCTTTTGTAGTTTCATGATGATCATGATTTTGTACTAAGACTTGGTTATTTATTCATAATAATGTGTTCAATAAGTAGAATTGCTTTTATAAAATTTGATAATAATGTTTTGAATCAAAGACAATTACAATTAGAAAGCGCCATACTCATTGTTGTAACTATTTTGAATAATATAAGAATGTAGAGATAAGAAAATATGCAGAGACAGATGGACAACAATAATATCATATTATAAAGATGATCATATTAATATTCAATCTGACGGTAACATTCCATCATAGTATCATTCGTGAGTCACATTTCAAAATCTACAATTAAAGTAAATCAATAGTTGAGTGTATTATAACAAGAATGCTAGATGACTAGAAGCATTTCATTCATTGTAATGCTATTTATAATCATTCCTTTCATTTGTTGCACTTGTTCATCTCATATTTTTTCTTTCAATTTCATTTCCCGTTCGCGATCCATTAAGTAATGTAGTATGTCACATAAGCAACCGCTGAAGTCATACACATATCGATTTTATTTCAAATTATTAGTACTTATACTAGTAATTAAATACAATGTGTTGAATACTTTCTTACGATTCAATGGCTTGTCTTGGCGGGTTGGGAACTTTTAACTCTTGGTGAAGGCTTGCTTATTTTGTTCTTTGTTTTTGTTGTTTATCCGGCCCATTCCCTGTTCCAAATAATTTCTTGCTATGATTCAATGTGTAAATCAGATTGATCCGATTTCGGTGATATATACCATTAAAATAGTAAAACATGAAGACATCAACACATCAACACATCAACACATCAACATGATCCACACAGTACACAACACACTTTCTTTCTTAATACATATAGCGCTTTACGATTCTCACAATCCTTCAAGTAAGGGTCCTTTCCTCTTGGAGATTTGAAGTGAATGGTACATATTCCAGTACCTTGTTCTTTGTTGCGAGTCGGCAGATGACCTAACAATGGTTTCCCAAATTTGCTTTCATTTTGGCCCAAATTGCGCATTCTGCTTTATTTTCCTTTTTTGTATGTATCGACAATTTCATTGAT